>WYDI02020178.1:0-18071 GCA_009867235.2 Psittacus erithacus | reverse complement strand
CTCAGGCTGAAAGTTAGAAACACAGAGCTGCACCAGCCACTAAGAAGGAGAAAAAATGACTGCTACTGCTGAACCCAGGACACCTGTACAGTTTGGTACTCTCTTTACAAACCAGCCTTTCAAATCCACCACCAATATAAAACCCCCTAAATGGAAAATTCCTTCTTACTTTTGTGCTGTTTAGAGAAGGATTTAACCTCTGCAATAATGCCTTCACTCTGCTTTGAAAGATCATTAATGAAGGCAGTTAGCGCAGCACTGCCCTCAGAAATAACATTGAGGCGTATCTATCGATCTATTCATGCGTAACATTGACATTGCAACTCTTATTAGTACAGTGTGCTAATTTGCTAGGCAAAATTGTTTAGAGGTGTTTAAAAATGTACTTGCTTAACAGTTGCCTACAAAAAGAGTCCACAATAATTTCTTATTCACTTCTCATTACAGTTCAAAATTCTAACTACATAATATCATTTTGTGCTCTTTTTTAATCACGTAAGTTCTCAGTCTGAAATACCGTATCTTATTTTCTACTTCTAGGATGTATACTTTAAATAACTTACTACCAGTGCCAACATGCTGACATATCGCAATGTTTTTTTGTATGAGAAACTGTACACTGTCCCTTCTGTTTATGCAATTAAGCAAGTTTTTTTGTTAAGCAGTTTTTGTTCCTTCCTATTTCTTACACAAATATATTATAGAAGTTGCCCAGCACAGCAATGCTATTTTAGTAATGCTACTCAAATAGAGATCCACCAGGCTGCGCAATGCCAAGCTCCAGACAGCTGGAGAATAGCTACCACTAGCAGAGCAGGCTGAACGCCTTGTAGACTGAATAATAAATTGCTTCTTAAAACCTTTACATGCCTAAATACAGCCACACCTTAATCAGCTCCACTCCACTTAAATATAACTCCAGGTTATTTCTGTAACTGCTTCTTTCACCCATCTACGCTTGCTGAAATCAACACAGTCTTTAAGTATCCAGTACATCCACAATGACATCAACCTACACTTCGAATAAGCTGGACTGCTGTTAATATTTGAAGACTGTTACTGGGTGACCATCAGAGATCAATTTTCTTTGAAATGATCACTGGGGAAATAAGACATCTGAGCCAAACTTCAAAGTCAGCTGAGCTCATCTAACTATCCAAGGGCGTCTGTCTCATGGCAGACTTTCTGTCTTCCCTTAATCCTGAGCCACTTTAACCATATTACTGAGATGGAGTGCCTAATTACTTCTGGAAATGGTATAGAACTCCAGGAAGAGTAGGTTGGCTTGTAATATCCAAGACGAGTTCTTCTGATATTCTCTGAATATAAGGAGCTCCCTGAACTAAGAAACTCAAAATCAGTCTATGGAAATTAACCTCAACAGTCCCATGCCACGAATGCTGTAGGAATTTGAATCTTACTGGCAAACAGGACAGCAAGGCTCTGCAACTGCCCAGCTGCAGGAAACAGGAGCCTCATCTGGCCCCTTCTTCACCCTCTTGGAGAAGCATGGGCATTTCTTTGGAAGATAAACACACCCACAGAAGTCACCACCACAGCTCACATGCTCAGTGTCTACCTTTTTTGTGGGCTTTTTCCTTCTTTCTCACAAAGGTAACAAGAACCGCATCTGGAGAAGAAATCCTGAAGCCAAAATGAGACAAACTGTTGTCTGCTACTGCAAAAATATTAAGACAAAATTAGTCTAATCAACCAATTGCACAGGGGTTCTGGGCTTATACAAATAACAAATAGGAAATAGCTGCCATTTGTTAATGACTTAAAACATCACTGTAAACTGACACTGATCTCACACAAGTGTCAAGTTTATTATTCAATATTATAAAAAAAATCCAAAGGATTTATCGTATCAGACAAGATTTTTGGTCAATTATCTCCAGCAATACTTCAGAAGTAAACCAACTTTTGTCTGCAATGTACCTAACCAGCCCCCAGCTGAATCACCATTCTCTACTCTCCATGCTCCATTCCACAAACACAGCATCATTCCACTGTGAAAACTGTAAAATTGCAATATATTGGAAAACACTATAATGGAGGCACATGCACCCCTTCCTCAGTCCAGGGACCATGGTTTTTCTGAATATTGTGGATGGGGCAGATTAACTCCAAAATAAGAGGAATGTGGCCAGTTTTATTGCTGAGAAGCTGAAGCGGCTTCAAAGAAACAGCACATAGCAAAGCTCATAAATCAGTTCTTTTCAGACAAAACTTTTGTATCTATTTTAATCCAGACCAGCACGCAGTGGCTGACACAAAATGCCAACTAAGTACTGCCAAATTATGAGGAAATGTATCAGCACCCTCACTAACTGTGGAAAGGGGATACTGCTTTCTACAAATAATTTCTTTTCTTTTTAAATAAGGAACTGAAGCAAGACTTCGCAGTTTGATAAAAAACATTCACTAGCATTCTCTCAAACACAGACTTGAAAAAGACTTATTTCCCCATATATGAGACCAATTTTAAGCACTTGTTAACATACATTAGATTATGTCTCAACTCCTCCCTCAGCTTGTACAGCTCAAGATGTGTTTGAGACCTACTCTGTGGAACACTGTCTTCTAGACTACTGTAAAAAAAAAAAAACAACCTGTAACAATCAACAGGTTTAATCTGTGACCACTGGACGGCATGACCCGCACTGGCACTCCCCTTTGGTCCTGGTAAGATTTTCACTGCCCAGAACACAGGGTAGCATGGGGCAAGTAGCTGAACTCCTCAGCAGGTACCTTCATTTCAGCAGCTTCACCTGACCCAGGAAATGGCCAATAACACCACAGCTTTGCCTATGCTGCACACATTGAGCTCCTTAGAGACAGGGCCCAGGCAGCAATGCATCCATTTAACAGGGTTGGGACCCCTTATTTGACACAGGCAATACAGCAAACACCAGAAGAGATCTCAGATACCGATACATTCACAAAAATACTGCATTCCAGTAGATTTTTGATTAAGCTATAATGCAAAAATACAGTGATCAAATACAAATTAAGGCCTGCTGCAATTAAGAGGATGATATATTTAGATAGCCATTTGTAATTTTGTGCTCCTAGCTATGCCCAGACAGACGTGGCTGGCTGTACCTTACAAAGCTGAATTAGGTAGTTAATCTAAAAGAAGGGAATTAAAACTGGCCAGCAGGGTTGCTTCTGATGATTCTGCTTCAGTCAGACATAATTACTCCACATCCTAGCACCACAGTTTGAAGATACAGATCTTCACTAAGTGATTCCCACCAGCTCACCAGTTTGCTTTGCTTTTCTGTTTTATGAGGCATGCACACATACACGAATGTTTGGGTGTCTTAAGAAAAGCTTCTCTTGCAACATGCTGGCTGCGGGAAGCTGGCTGTTACCCACAGATGGCAGATGGCACCATCAGAGCAGCACAGCTGTACTTTAACTAACTCCTGCACTAAATGAATTACTGCCTCTGCTAACGGGAGTCACTCTGGCTCAGAAATAAAAACAACAGAATCTACAGGAAATGGAAAGGCAACTGGGCAGCAATGTGGGGGACTGGACTACCTTGTGCTCTTCATTGCACATCTCTGGTAAATTTGACAAATGGTAAGTGTCTCCAAACCAAGAAGATTCTCACCCTACCAGCTAGAGCAGCCAGAGTGTTCAGTCACTTTCTGAGCCCAAGCGCTGAAAGTCCCAAGATGTCCAGTGCTGCTGTATTTTTCTAGCAACAGGAACACACTGTCACTGCTAATACAGGATGATCCCTGCTTTCAAATTTCATCACTGCAATGCCTGTTAAGAATCTTCTTAAACACTGCTTAATACAGCAACCTACTGCTGGTCTGCTCTCAGGTACCAAGAATCAGCCTGGTCACTACATTGTCTACTTCAGTGCTGCCCAGCAAACTCTGCCAGCTAGTGACAACCTGTCCTGCCTCCTGACTTGCCTTCCAGGCAGAGCAGCCAACTTGGACACATTCTAATCCCTGCTGGCTGGCAGGTTTAAAAACGATCTGATGTTTCCAATACATGACAGAACCTGCTGCACACCAGCATCAAAATCCAGTTTGTGGATTCCATGAAAGACTGGTAAAGCCAACAAAGTCCACAAAATAGAACAGTAATGCCATTCTACCCATGTACAGTATTTTGTAGGACCAAAACAGGCAGCCTACTTGCCGCAGGCGAAAAGATTCCCTCAAGTCACCTATTCCAATGACAAAACACAAAGGGAAATATCTGCTACTTTTGCCTGTAAAAACCTCAGTGATACTCTGTTAGACATATGAGCTACACCTGGTTAAAAGTGGTACAGTACATTTACCACCAAAAAGGCTAAAAGCAAGTCCTTAGTATAAAAGAAAGAAATGCAAGATTGTATTTTATATGCTACAATAAGCTAACAAAAAACCTCAGATCAACAACGCACAACAGAGAAAAGCAGGAGCTTCCCACAAGGTGTTTGCTGCACCTTCCACTGAAAACAAAACCAAACCAAAACAAAACATTAAAAAAAAAAAAAAACACACACAAAAAAACTCCACTAAACAAATAATAATAAAAAAATCCCACCACAACAAAACCGCAAACCAAAAACCTCAAAAAAACCAAAAAAGCTACAGAAGGATTCCATGTACTGCAAAGGAGGAAGTACTACATCCTACTGTTCACTTCTATTGCTTAACATGTCTTAATGTGGGATTTCAATCCCAAAATAGTTCAAAATTTACAAATCCAAACAGGTCATAGAATTCTCTATCCCCAGCACAAACTAGTGATTTCACTATTTTGAAATAGTGAAATTTCAAAACTTCACTATTTCAAAGTGAAGTTAAAAATTCCTTAAGAAATGTATCTCCTCTTTGCCCATGGTCTCACTATACTGTCTGCACACCAAATAAATAAGCATTTACTTTGTTTACATCTGAGAAAAACATGGTCCTAAGTTTTTAAGTAGTGTGATTTTAAATGTGACTGCTGATTTAAGAGAAAGCAGCATGTTAAGTGTTTCATAGGCTTTATGATTATAGAGTCATATTTGTTCACCTAGAAAGCTATTTTTGCATTGAACAGGATGGAAGTTGTCCTTTGTCAGGTGTAAGTACAAATTCTTCGAAACCGATGTCCATATCTCAGGGGACTCTTAAGTACCCTCTGAAATCTCGTTACAGCAATAGTTAATGACCTTGTATATAATACTGTGACCAACCCAAACCAGCAAAACAGACTGCTGACTTTGAGATTTTTTTTAAAGAAATCTTTTCATTCATTCAACTCATTACAAGGAAATATTACAGTTATTAAAGGAAACACTGCAGGTTTGCCCAGCAGGAGAAATAAGACAAAAATACAACTTGCGTACCTAAGAAAATAGAAACGCTTCATTTTTTCAATGCTATTGTTTTGAAAACCTCCATGTTTTAACAGGAGCAAGAAAATGATTGCTAAAAAGAGACCTTAATCTTTCTCTACCTTGCAAACCTATAGGGGTGGTGGTTGTTTGGCTTTGCTGTTCATACATCTGTTCTGTATCTGAATTTGCAAGTTACACCTGTTAATTAGCTATTTCAGACATATTTGGATTACTTTGTCACTGCTATTGTATTACAATTTCACCCAAGTCCCAGCATTTTCAAACATTAATTTGGCCAGAACCTTGAAAATGCATTCTGATCTTGGCATGCTTTCAGGACATTGAATGCTAAAACATCTCCGCTATGAATTTATGAAGATTTAAACTTGACATATTGGCTTATTAGAAGATGAATTACCCTTTCAACTCTGGGAATAACATAATTTCTCCAAAGTTAAACTACAATACATACATTCTTATTAATTGTAATGTTCCTCATGGAAATGAAATGCTGAAGACTTTTAAGTAGACTTGACAAGAAATCAACTGGTTTCTAAATCTCCATAATCATAATTGCCATAAGACTCTATACATAAAAATCTTGATAATCTTTCTAAATAAAAAGTACACTTTTGAATTTTACATGCAGCAAACTCTGAATTTGCCTCTGTAAAGAAAACAAAGCATGTGCTAATGGCACACAGAGCAAGACCAGCTGCAGGCCACGAAAAAGCAAAAACTGAAAAAAAAAATCATAATGTACAAGCTCTTTTTGGTCTTACGTTCCATAATCAGTCATTTTTGAGGGTGCAGTGTATGACGTATTATTGCTATCTACCTCATCCGGTTCCCCTGGAATATCTTACACTACAGCAGGGAACAATCAAACCCAAAAATCACACCCTAAAAATCCTGTAAAACCAACATTCCTGTTTGCTTACAGATAGTTAAGTACAACTAATTTATCCCCCCATCACCAACTCTGTTGCTCTGTGAACACCAAAAGACGGCTACAACTCTGGATGGCATCAGACTTGTTTAAGACAAGTGTAGAAGCAGTACCGAGCCAGCTTCTGCTCGCTTATGCTGCCATCCAAGAGAAATTAGGACCCATGATCAACTAGATCTTCTTTGTCAGCTGAGGTGACAGGGTAACCTTTGAATACTATAACTGTAGGCACTCTATCTTCCAAAGGCACTTAACATGGCAGTTGTCTGGATAGTCATCTCCTAAAAATAAGAGGAAATAAATTATTCCACTTTGGAACTAAGATTCAATAGGGAAGAAGAAAGCTGGGAGAACCCCAAGCACGTGGGGAAGAGTGGAATGGAACAAAGGGAAAACACAAGAAAGTGGTTAAGAGAAATGAGACAAAATTCATATTGCAGAAAGGAAAATGAGAGCACACAAGAGAAAAAGAACTCCAAAAAGACCTCAGGCACATTCCTGACAAATATCTTTTTCAACTATAACTCAAGGAACCCAGTTCCAAAATAATATGTGCTACCTTTGCCCCATGTCATTACCTGTGGTGGGGATAAAGCCAGCAACAAATTCTGATACCTTCAGGAATGACAAGAGTGGGGCCATTCAGCTAATTTAGCATGCCATTGTCTTCTTATTTAACCACAGCTCCTCACTTCATTCAAATTATAACTGTAATTCAAATGCAACTTCAGGCAGAGAATGGCTTATTTATCCTCCTCCCCCCTAGTTGCATGTTTTGGTTGGTAAGTTGGTTTTGATTTGTTTTGTAGTTTTAGGTTTTTGTTTTGTGTTCTGTTAGGGGATTTTGTTTGTTCATTTATTGTGGTTTGCTGTTGTTTTGTTGGTTTTTGGTTTGTTTTTGGGGGGGTTATTATTATTATTACATTTATAAAGGAAGAGGAGAAGAAAAAAAAATCTTTTGAGAATGTGCCTCTCCCCTAAGCTGGAACATTCTGGCAACTGTAACACTACAAACATCACCACCAGCCTACAGCAATTTTCTGGGGGTGAAGGTATGGGAATCCTATCAAGGAATTTCCAGTTTGCAAGTCTGAACTTCTACTGTCCATCATGAGAAAGATCCTTTTGCACAGCCAGCACTTCTATGTCTCCCCATCAGAAAGGTTGTGTTTATGTATATTTAGTCACAACCTCTATCACTCTTGGACAACAGTGAGGTTTTCAGCACATCACAGATTAAGAGATATCATTAACTTCACATGCAGACTGAGAAACTGGGACCAAGAAAGTGCAGCAGAAATAATCAGTGCCTTGTACAGTCATGCAGTAAAACAGAGCATAGCTGGTTCCCATTTCTCTACTCCAAAAGCCAGAAAAGTCTGCCTCTATCTCCTCAGTTTTATTTTTTAGAATTTTTCTCTCATAAATACTAATTCATCTGTACTTAGGTAAAACAATCTGTAAGTAGAAAACATTGCTTCAGATGCGTTGTCAACAGTTGCTGCCGGTCAGATTGGATGAACACTCATTTTCCATTTGCTGGACTACAGGAGGGGAAAAAAAATACTTCAGGAATAACTAACAGAGCAAAACATCTTAAAAAGCCATTAAGCCTTCCATTATTTCCTTCAAGGTTTTTGCTTCGATCAACTATTTACTTTTCAAGACTACTATGAGACAAAAAAGTAACAGCACTAGCGCCATTCTGATGGTGAGGAAGACATTAAATTCACCCCAAGTAACGACTCAGCTTCATCATGGCAAGTGCAACAAAAGCAGTGCCTTTAATTTATGACATTGTTCTAACATTTAACTCACTTGGAACAATGTAACTGATGCCTTTACACTGACCCAAGAACCCCTGTATCTGCAAAACATTATACTTCAATTTCATGCACAAAGGAATTTTATAAGAGTTCTTTATAGTTATAGGCTGAGGCCAGAAAGCCTCACTGCTCATTAGGTTCCACCTCCCACACAGCAGCTCTCTAATCCTGCCTGGGCTTTGCACTGACTCCAGTAATTTATCTTAAGCAGCATATCTTAGACAGTCTTTCCAAAACTCAATACAACCAGGCTTTACTCTGTAAATTCCGCATCGAACTCACTGTTTCAACTATGACAGTCTTTACTTAAAAGACAAAAAAGCATTAAGGCCTAAAGTTAAATTAAAAAAAAAAAAAAAATCTCCTATAATTTACTTTGATCACTAAAAATTAGTCTGGCTCATTTTTCTGATTAATTAATCTAACATTATTTAGTCTCAGGTTCAAACCTATCCATTGTGCTATGCTTTTTATCTAATGAACATATCCAGCACTCATTTAAACACCCTAGTAAAGGACGGTAAGGTCATCCTTTAACCCATGTTTTTTAATTATAAAATAGACTTAACTTCAGCCTCCAACCCTCAGAGACATTGCTAGTCATGGTGTCTAGGCCTTTGCCAATCTCTAACACTAACACAGCAAACAGAAACATTAAATAAAAATCAACCTTGGTATCATAGCTTCAGTCTGACGAAAAGCTAAAGAACAATACCTTGCATAGCAAACAGGTGGCTCTTCTTATGCCACAGGTCTGACAGTGCCTAGTAAGGGAAAACATGAATGAAACAAGACAAGATGAAAGTCTGACTTTTATTTTTCCTTGCTAGTGCTCCAAAGCCAATGCCAGTGTCGGAAAGAAAAAACAAACTGAATTCTCTACCGACCAGTGTTTCTTCAACAAAATTGTTAGTTAGATTTTGATTGTTGAACATTTACACTGGGGGACACATAAGCCAGAGATAAAAAACTACCTCACTTGGCAAATCAGAATGTTGGCCTTTTCCCACAGCTATTTCTTAATTTTAAAGTCATCAGTGTTAACTGGTGCTTTCTCTTCCCATAAGAAACAATTTGCAACATGGGCAAAGGTATTAATCCAGTATTTGTTTTCAAGTCAGAGGTAATGATGCAGAAATAGCTAAAGCAAAAAAATTAAAAAAAACCCAACCAAACAAACAAAAAACCCCCAAAAAACCCAAACAACCCAATAACACTAGTTTGCTCTTCAGCTTGCACGAATATGGGTATTCTCACTGTAAAGCTAACACTGGCAATGCAACCCATTGAAAATCTCTTCCAAACAATTCAAAAATACTCTACTTTGTAGCATTTCCCCTAAGCATGGGAAAATTAAAATCAAAACCTAGAGAAGGAGAGTAAAAATGCTGATTTGCTGTTATTGTTGGTTTTAATGTGATCTTGGAAACAAACAGTTTCTGCTCCTTAGTTTTGACATTGCATATTTTTTAACAGGATTTCCTTACTAGCAATTTTCCTTCCTGTTTAGTAAACAACCAAGCAGTGACGACAAACTTTTCTACACCTTCTGATGTTTTTTAAATGCCATGTTTATAAGTGTAACTGCAGACACAAATTACTCCTGCCACCTGTACCTTAAAATGCAAGGCTGCCCTTTAAATGTTTATTTTACCTGAAGTTCATCCATGTTCTGGAAGTTAATGAGCCTCCTGAAACTCCTTCATAAATACTTTCCTTTCTGCAGCATGTCTTTTCTGTAGAAAGTGTAGAAAGCTTCTGGGGAAGCTCTATAAAGATCAGCCGTATACAGTGAGAGTCATAACCTTTTACCAATTTGTGCACCTTAAAAATAGAGTGAGATTCTTTGTAGCAGTTGCATACAAGGTGAAATAACACACAGACTAATTGAGAATTACCTTCTCTTTTTCATATTAAAAATACAAACAATTATAAGAGGACAGAAGGGGGTTACCTTTACTTCCAGGACATCTGTCTGTTGGCAGTAACCCACACTTGTACTTTACTGGTTTACTGAAGGCGTGCATTCAAAAGCAATTCAGCAATGCCTCTGCTTCCATTTAGATCCCACAAACAAAAAACCACCAAGTTTTATTTACTTTTTTTTTTTTTTTTACTTTATTTGTTACCAAAATTTTACTAATTGTTCTCAGTGGGAACTGCTTAGAGATGTTTGTTTTGTATTTGTTGTCAGACATTCTTTAAAAAGACCTAAATGTTAATGTCTACCTTCTCTAGAGGCAGCATTCATTAGTACAAATGAAAACAGTACCGTAAATCCATGGTGGTCTCACACATACCAGGGTTGGAAATGACCCAGGCTATAGCTCAGGTCCATGCTCCATCTGTGTGTCTGAGCTTTTCTCCTGGAAGGAGGTAGGTGTTTTTTGCCAACCAGCCATTACACCTCATGAAGTCCTGTACAATCTTCTTTATTTTAACAATCAGAGATGCCTTCAAAGCGTCTTCAAAGAAAAATGATGCAATCACTGTTTTCTATAGCCCCTCCTTCACATACCCAAGATCATCTGGCAGTCATACCATGAGTAACTCCATTAAAAGAAGTTGGAATTACTAGTACATCTCACTGCCTTCATTTCAGGATTTTACCTACTGAGCATGGGAGGGGAGCTGCAAAGAACAGCCCCAGGGGCTCTCATGAGCAAACCTTAGAATTCCAGTCTGCTCATTAGTTGTTTCTGTAAATGAATCATGTTTCAGAACTGTTCTGCAACAGGAAAGAAGATGAGCACCACAAACCAGACTCAGACTGTGTGTAAACCCTCTTTAGATCAACTAAATGGAAACTGATTTTAAAGAACTATTTTGATAACATGCTTTTAATAGGAATACTGTCACTGACATCAGAAATCTCAAAGACAAGCACATATCTGAGCCACTGAAAGTAGAGCTCACTGGTAATGAATCTTTTGGAAAGCAGAATGAAAAGAGGGGTATAAGCTAAAGAAAAGCTCGGGCACTTTGACATAAGTTTTGAAATAAATATGAGTCGAACTCGAATGGTCATACAAATATTAATGTTAGACTGCATATCACAAAATAATTACTACAATGCACCTTCCCATATATATACCCAGATGTCTAATAACAAAAGGTTTTCTGTTGGAATCCTCATCCATACAGCACTGGCGAGACTATACCTGTAACCCACACAAACCGAATTGAACTTTTCATCCACAGAGCTGACAGTAGCCTACTGAGAACACAAAACAATGTAATAAAATCAGAAAGTCAGTTTCTTCCTCTCTGTAAAGTATGGAAGGAAGCAAACATTTAATAAAGACAAGGCACAAATAACCCAGAGGAGCAGGAGCGTCATACACCCACCACTGACAGGACTCCATTGACTTTAAAAAGCCCATTTGATACTACCTTAAATACAAAGCTGACAATCTGTACGAGAGCAGTAGAGACTTCACTGCACCCCCTACATGAATTAATTCTGTAGTACACAGAAAATGAAAGAGGGTGTGTTTACATGCACAGAAGCATGTGAAACTGGAAAAAAAAAAGCAGAAGGCTCGACCTGCCAGGTGTGATCACTGTCTGTTTTCAAGAGTATTTATAGAAGGGCAATTGAGGGTTCAATATTAAATGAGTAAATCTAGCTATGCATGTTACATTCATCAGCCCTGCATGTAAAATGACAACTCTTGTATGTACTCAGCACAACCTAAACCCAAGACTGTTTCCAATTTATTAGAGACTAATTTGAAAGAATCACAAAAAAAAAACCACAAACAAACAAACAAAAAAAACAACCCTGAGGGAACTTGCTGAGGAACAATTTATTAAAATCTTCAGTAGCACAATCTCAGACCCTTTGCCCTCTATAAACCTGCATATTACTCTCCAGATCTATTCTCTCTCTGGGCTGCTGTGGTGCTTTAGCAAAGACATTGTTATGAAAGGCAGTTCACAGAAAAGGTCTGCATGTTTCATGCTAAAAGCTGAAAAAAAAGACACCAATGTGAAACACTAAATAATACACCAAATCTGAAGTACCCGTTTCCTCTTCACTACTCTCCTGAAAATTGGGCACATTTAACAGAAATCAGCTTGGTCTCAGCAATTCAGAAGATGAGTCTACTAAAAGGCAAAAGCATAAAAAAGGTAGCTTCATAAGTGGGTCCACAATGACCACAACTAATGACACCCTGTTTTCCACCTTCTCTTTGGTTGTTTCGATTGTCTAATAAGATACAAGTTCTAGCTTCGCCTGCTTGTCAGCTAAGGCACTGCTAGGGCGTATGGTGTTCAAACTCCTGTTCTCAGCATGAGTTCACACCGCAATGCTTTCTGCAACAGGACAACATCAGGAGGCTATTCTAGACCTGGCCAATTAGTTTCCAAGGAGCAGTAAGAACTTGGCACCTTTGAGATCTCTCCTTTGTCAAGTTCATGCCAAAATCAACTATCCAGATTCAAAAGTTCCTGTATATGAACACATGCTCATTGGCAACCTTACTGCTTCATGGCATTAAACTGCACTTCATCTACTTTTCCAAAACGGTGAAAAACAGAAAATTCTCCACCTTTCCCCCTCCCTCCCCAAATCCTCATTCCCATCATATCATGTGCTTTGCAATTACAGCAATATCATCTTTACAGACTGACTTTATGAAAACAGCTAAGATTTTTCTGCACCTCTTAAACCTTGAAGTACAAATCAAGTCAAAGAGGGAGAAAATACCTCTGTCCTTTACCTACATATGAAGCAGACCCTTTTGAAACAGGAAACTTTAATGTACTTTGTAATTGAACTGATAGAGTGAAGGAGAGCTGAAGGCTAAGTAAATGTCTTGTCTTTCCTCCCACATCCCCTACCAGCTATACCAGTAACATTTGCCATTTCCCTAGTGTACAGAATGGGTTAATAAAGGGCTAAAAGATGTTGAGATGAAGGCAAGAAAATGTCAAACCTGAACAGGGAAAAAAAAAGCCAGCCCACAAACTTGTCATTTACATTTAAAGCTGCAAAAAATAATCAGCCGTTCTGCACAGAGATCTGATTCATGTTCAGACATCTAAAGTGTTTTAAGTAACACGTTGTCCATATGTTGCTGTCTCTTATTCCAGGCTTGTCACCACTGGCAACACATACATTGAACATTGCAAAAACAACTGTTAGAAACTCAAGACTGAGAACTACAAACACAGTACACGCTGCAAAAACACTGCAAGCTCCTGAACGTTTAGCCTTCGAGCCTGAAAGCACAGAGCCCACACATTTTACCATCCCCCTCAGACTATATTCTGTCAAGCAAATAGAAAACAGACTCTAAAGATGATCGACAGTCAGAAATGCAGAACAAATCAGCTTTCTCCAACGAAGAAATGAATGAAAGCAAGTGATAAAAACATAAAAGACAATAAGTTTCTGTAACTGAAGAAAGCCAACATGTCCAGCTGCAACAATGAATGTTAAAACGCACCTCAGTAAGTATGTATCTCATAGTTGATTTTTTATATATATTTAGTGCTTTGGCGCTCCAGATCAGTGACCCATTTTGTACACAGGAATGATAGGAGATACCTTTTGATGTACTTTGACCATTGTTTCTACCAACCAGAGCTTCTCTGATTAAAAAAAAAAAAAAAAAAACATAAAAGAAGCCAACACGTAACACCTAAATTGCCTTTTTTGCATCATTAATGCACTGATTTAAGTATTTCTACAATACTGCTACAGCTGCATGAGTAGCCTGACTCATCATGCCACTGCTACATCATCATTTGACTCTGAATCTGAGTTCTTATTTATCTTTGGTCCCTGTATCACACTCCAGCATGAAATATCACCACAACATTTTAGGACAATTTTGGTAGGAAATGTATCTTCATGCAAGGTACATCAGTAACTGCTAATCACAGCAGAGCACCTCCTGTTCATTCAACATATCCAGGGACTACAAGTGAATTCCTACAATGAGATATGTAATTACTTGGCACTTACATTAAAAGTTTTCCCACTGAAGACCATACTGTTGGTGCTGCTGTTACGGTTAGAACAGATTCTCGACTGCTCACACCCCCTTTAATTTACTGGAGTCACTCCACTGTGATCAGTGATGCCAAGAAGAATAGAGATGGCTACAGTCAATGTTTTCAATTAAATGCTATCCACTTACAAGCTTTTAAATTATTAGTAACTGGTCACTTGAGGTAACCAAGGGGCCATCCTTAGTAATGACTGAACTTTCTGTATTTGTAAGAGATGATGAACGTGAGTAGAAAACTCTGTTAACAGATGCTATTTACTTTTGATGCTTTTGCTCCCTGAACACCTCCAAACCCATTCTCTTAGTACTTTCATCAATCTCTTCTTTTGCCTTTTCTCATGATGTTCAGAGCATGTACTTACCCACTTGCCAAGAAATCATCCTTCTTTCCTGCAGCTCCCTAGAACCATTTCTTCATAAATCCTTGTTGGGGTGCTGACATCTACTACCAGTGTGGTCTCAGCCTGCCCAACATATTGTTCCCGTCTTTGTTGGCCTTATATCTTACAGCAACACTAAGAGACACAGTAAGGATTCCGGTCCTTTTTATGCTAATACTTCTTTCTTCATTTCTTTCAATAGGTCTCATGTGAACTTCCACAGGAAGGAACTTACTAAAGCTCCCAAAGAATAGTAATCAACAGGTCACAACCCAATTTGTCACTTAACAAAATGACCAGAAGACCAAACACACTGTCATTCAACAGAATATTCTGTTAATTTTCAATACCTGACATTGCAGAAAAACAACAAGGAGAAAAAGCAGGCATTCAAGCTACAAGAAGTTCACTCTTCCTCATAACACTTCGGCTTTTTCTTGATCCTTGAGATTAGTTTAATCCTTACTTTACTCTAGATCCTGAATATAAACAGCTAACACTAACAGATAAATGATGCACTCTTTCATAAGCTAAAAATAAGTTACACTTAAAAGGCTTCAAAAATAAAACCTGAAGACCCTCTTAGGCCTCCACTCAAGCACATTTTCTAGGACCTTAATAAAGGCATGATGCAGAAACAATACAGTCCATCAACTTCTGCTGTGGATAACACCACTTGACTCCTCTACCTTCTGCCATGTTTAAGCATGCTGCGGGGGCTCACCCTCCCCAGAGATGTCTTGACTGCATACCTCACAGGCAGAAAAAGGAGAAAGATGTATCTTGAAATATACCAGACCTTATGTTATTTCATTTGCCTCTCAGATTCAAGAAAGATATCAACAAAGCATAAGTGTTCTAATAATTCTGCATTACTGAACCAAGACAGATTTAAAGTAAGACGTGATGCTGTGCACACCGATGCAATTAGCACTTTTCAGAAAATTTGTTCATGATGCTATACCTCTTTCAAATAGGAGCAAAAGGCCAACTACATACTGCATAAGGGTACATTAGCAAGACCAAACAGCTGCAGTTACCCAGCTGTATGCTGTTTGTTGTCTTCCAGGCCTCAGTCCAACAAAACCTTCCAACAGCAGCCTAACTTCATAGATACTCATACACTTAAGTCAGCAAAAGCACTCACCTGTCTCAAAATGGAAATCATTAAATATTTTGCTAGATCAAGGCAGGGATCAATAATTTATCAAACACCTTTATTTCAATCATCTATAACAAGTTGCTCACTGCTGTGTTTCCACCATAGGTTACCTAGACCATCCTGGTAGAAGAGTTGCAGTTTTTGTTTAAAAGTAGGTTTTTGAAGGTGCTTAGAATACGATTTTGTATGTTTTCTAATGTTACATATTTTCCAGGATTTCATTTATCCCATCTGGAATACCAGTGATTGGCATCAGAGTGCCACAATAACGTTTGCTTTTTCAGAGAACTGTGACATCTTTTCCTCTCAGGCTCAGAAATCCACACACATCTTCCTCCACAGGTTCCCACGCTTAACAAAAATCCATTCCCAATATGCAGGATGAGAGAAAAAAAAGCACTACAACAAGAGTAGTGGAACACTAGCTCTGAATGCAAAGCCTTCACTGCAACCTGTCACCCCAGAATTACACATTCAGTGTACTGAAGCTTCCACATTGCTCCCAGGAATGAAGGGCAGCATGGTATTAATAACAGCCTAAAGCAAAAAGAAGGACATCATTAGCGCTCTCCTGCAGACACCACTGGCTTCTCAATCACAGTACTACTTAGTTATGCGTTTGTTGGGGTTTTTTTCTATCTTGTGTAAAATTTAATGTACATTTAGATGAAATATGTATGAGGGCATTACACAGCAGAATCTCAAGCAGGCTGTGCTTCTGTACAAGTGTTCATCCTCTCTACAGAAAAGCTTTTAGGTGTATACAGCCTTATCTCAACTATAGTGAAATCTCACAAAAAAAAAAAAAAAGCAGAGTTCTGTTAAGTTTTCTGACTCATCTCTTTAAAAGATGTATTTTCACCCTTTGTGTCAGAGAGCAGGTTACATAAAAAGAAAATACGTGAAGAAATGCAATTTTGAGAAACAAAGAATAATAAAAATCAAAGACATAAGAAAGCCATTTGAAATCGAAGTCTAACATCTAGGAGAGACTGAAGCTTAACTTCATTTACTCTTCACTCCTAAGCTTTAGACATCAGAGGCATCCAGTTCCGACTGAAAAAATTCAAAGTACCTAGTGATGTATATTCAAGAGTCACTGAAACAGTAATAAAATTTTTATGTAATATAAAGCATCACCAGGAAAGCCACGCTGACAAGTGAGTCACCCTCTTTTCCATGCCATTCTTAGCTGCCAGTGCCAGCATCTACTATATAAAGATGTAACATTTAAAAAATCATTTAAATTAGACTTTCAGCAAAACGTGAATAGGCACATTTAGGTTAATTTTACATGCCATGGGGATGGAACAGTGATCAAAAAAAAACCCCAATAAAATTATTACTAGCTTAGATATTTTCACAGGTTAATGGGAACAAAGATCAGTGAAGTAGTTTTTTATTGCCTATTAGGCAGAACATCAAATTTGTACAAAATATCATTGATTCAGGAGAAAAAAAAAAAAAAAAAAAAAAAGACCTGGCAGAAGAAATGTTAAGCTACAGCTTACCTTTGGAGGCGATTGTCCAGTGTGGTAAGGAGCAGAACTTTACACACATCAAAATGGGCAAATTCAGTGCATGGAAAACCACAGGTAGTTATTAAATACAGAAACCCCACTTAATCTCAGTAAGTCTCAGAAGGAAGTGGAAGGCATTATCATGCATGCTTGCCCTGTTCTTGTTCTTCCTTGCTGTTGTTTATACCTGCTGCTCAAGTGGGGTCATCTTGTGTCTGATTCAGTACAGCCTCTCTTATGTTCCTGGGTAATGAAAACTGGTGTAACAGGAAAACAGACTGCATAGAAATACTGTAAAGAGTGCCATACAACTCCTACAAATGACACAGTCCTGATGGAAGTCTCCAAAATTTTCCAGAATCTGTCACCAAATAACATTTAATTCAAAATAGCTCTCAAATCTAAGGAAAGTTCTTAGCAATGTGACAAAACTCAACTGGCCTCAGCCTATCCACCTGAAGAAAACATAAGGTAGCCTTCTGTGGGCTAACACGATTAATGAAAGGAACTGTGCACATAGCAAAGTCAATAAAAGAATACCTTCTAATCTTGTCTTCATTCTTTTCTATCCTCTCACCTATCCACTTGCTTGTTTCATTTGCATACAATGATTTGTTTGTTGCAGTGTAAGTTCTTTAGGGCAGGAACTGATGTTTGTAGAGGGCTTCACACAGTAGGTAGCATTCAGTGGATGCACTGGCCTCCACCAAAACAGGAATCATATAAAAGAAGACATGAGAGCAGCACAGAGTAATAGCATGTTGCTATTCTAAGGCACATGAAAAACAACGAGGTGGCTGGTGACAGCCAGCATGGCTTCACTAAGGGGAAATCCTGCCTGACCAATTTGGTGGCCTTCTATGATGG
>WYDI02020177.1:1786-16649 GCA_009867235.2 Psittacus erithacus | reverse complement strand
GCCCATGGCAGGGAGGTTGGAACTGGATGATCTTAAGGTCCTTTCCAACCCTAACTATTCTATGATTCTGTGATTCTATGACAGATGGACAATGATCATCTTGCCTCTTCTGGTTGTAGTGGGTCAAAGGAAATCAATCCTTCCCAACTGAAGGAAAAAAGGACAAGACTCCATAGGGCAAGAAAACATGGTGAAGTAGGAAGGAAGAAGAACCTGCACAGAGGACTTCCCTTGGGAAATGCAAGAAGCACTTAAACCCATTTTCTCTAATCTGAGCTGCTGCTTTTACAGCTCCATTTGTCAGAATCCATTTCCCAGCTATATTCTCCTATATCTATGATGTCTGTCTTGGCTATTTACTATTTACATAGAGGCTCCCAGGCGTTATACCAGGTGAGCTGACAGGACCAGCAAAGGCAGACAACAAAGGCAAAACCCCAGGTCCCTCTGTGATGCCAGCTCTCAGTGGCTCACAGTAAGCTGCTCACAGAGAAGCAGTTATTAATAACTGGGATCTTCTGTAACATGCAGAAAAGCATCACCCCATCCAGAGGCTGGTGTCTTATGCAAGCCTTAGCTGTGAGGTTACCTTCCCCATTTTGGAGCAGGGCTCACACACGCCCCTATGAGTGTTGCAGAGAGCTCAGCACCAACCTGGGGGTGCAGCCACAGCTCAGTTGCTAAGAGCTGGATGAGGTCCACTGTGGCCACTGTAGCTGATCACAAGAAACACAGGACAAGGCAACGCATAAAACCCATAAATTCAACAAATGACAAGAATGTAAAATAAATTCACTAGGGGCTTGGCTCAACAGGAGCACGATTTGTTCCTGTGTGAAGATCCACCTGAGACACTATACACTACTTAATCCCTGGGGCTGGGGCCAGCTCCCGTTTGTGTCAAGTGAAGATTTTCCATTTATTTTAATGGATCTGGAACAGGTCCAAGCAGAGCTGTATAATAAGCAATGGTTTTATTCAACAAGAGAAATAGCCTCCCTGATTCCATCCTACTCCTCTGCATCAGCTGCAGGTCAGAATCTGCCACTCCTGCTTTACAATCTGAGTTTTCTCCTAGGGAGCTGAGTGTTTGAAACAAACCACCAACCAAAGTGGCATTTTCAATGGGAAAGAGATTTATCCAATTCCAAGGGTAACAGCTTCAGACGATGAGCTGGACTATGCCTGACTCAAACATCTCAACAAATTTTCTGAAGAGTGCCATGTTGATTTTATACCTTTTTTAGTTTATAAAGTGCGAGCCTCATAGCTCTTGGTTACATTTTCCTTTAAAAACATTTCTTATTGTAGAGTAGCAGCTGAAGCTCAGACAAATATCTGTATCAAATATTAGTATCTGAAGGGGGCTTATAAGGATGCTGGGGAGGGACTCTTCACTAGGGACTGTAGTCACAGGGCAAGGGATAATGGGTTCAAACTTAAACAGGGGAAGTTTAGATTGGATATAAAGAAGAAGTTCTTTACTGTAAGGGTGATGAGGCACTGGAATGGGTTGTCCAAGACAGTTGTGAATGCTCCATCCCTGGCGGTGTTCAAGGCCAGGCTGGACAGAGCCTTGGGTGACATGGTTTAGTGTATGGTGTCCCTGCCCATGGCAGGGGGTTTGGAACTGGATGATCTTAAGGTCCTTTCCAACCCTAACTATTCCATGATTCTATGATTCTATAAATACATAAATTGAAAAGACAACAGAAACATTTTGTGCCAAGGAAGGATGGATGTAAGTGGGTCTAATAACATGGAAATAAAACGTGTTGTACAAAAATGATTCACACTGTTTTGAGGACTATTCTGGAAGGCAATAACTTACTGTCTTGGAAGCAGCATAGCAAAACACCACAACCAGAAAGTCAGGAGTGATGGGTCACAGGAGTACAGCTTGCCCTTATTCCTGCTAGGACACAACTCAGACTCCTGCTGCCAGGAGCCTGTGGTAGTGGAACCTCAGGGCATACCACTGAAGGTATACATCATCTTTGCATCATCTAACCTGTGCACACGTAAGCGTGCTGCCAGTGGCGGAGCTAGGCTTCTTCTCATAAAGCTACATTCAGTCTCCCGAGATCCCTAGAAACCTCAGGCTGGGTGTTAAAACCCATCATGAGGGTCTGCATCATTCTCCATGTGCTGGGGAAGGGAGGAGAATGGTGGAGCCAGACACCAGCCAGCACCTCTCTGGGTCTCATCTGCAAGTTTCCCCAGCCCAACGTGCCAGCTTGACACAGTGTCAAAGATCTCCATCCTGTGAACTTTGGTCTAAAGTTAATGTATGAAACAGATACTGCAACATGCCCAGGTTATCTTCTGCATCAGTCAGTCCCTGACCCCAGAGTCTGCTTCCCCTTACACTGGGCACAGTGAGACCTCCTCTGCTCTCCCCTCTTCTTACAGCAATTCCTCACCAAACAAACAAAAACCACACATACCCCACCAGCACACTGTAAAACACCTAAAACACAGTGATAGCGTTTAATCCACCTGGTTGCATATTACAGCGGCTTTCAAACTCTAAACAAGCTCTACACTACCACAGCCTTACTTGTGAAATTATTTATCATGGGTTGGTTTATAGAGTCTTTTATAAGCTTCATATTGGCTAATAATGGCCTGGAGGTTTTACGTCCTCCGGCTTGACGTATTCCATGTTTACGAGGCAAGGATCTTGACTCCTGGAAGAGATTTGCAGTCTGGAGCCATGATGTCTGCCAGACTGTATGCAATAGGTATCATTTATGCATTAAGAATTACTCTGGTTGAGCGCTGTGCTCAAACACAAGGCTGGGCTGGGTGATAGAGGCCTGTCTACCACGAGAAGTGGGGTCACATATGGCTCGTCCTCTCCAGTCCCACTGGGAGTCAAGTATTTTTCACCAGGAATAAATCAGAGATATGCTTCCATCCAACAGGGCTTCAAAGCTAAGTGGATGCTGGTTTCTGGACCATTGCTTTCCTAGCTGTGATGCATCAGAATTGGGCAACAGCCACCCCTATGGAAATCATTGGAGACTTCAGTTTTCCATTTGCTATCCACCTCAGGGATCCAAGCCCCAGAAGCACCTCTTCCCTTCATCACCCATGAGGGTCTACAGTACACAAGCCTTCCTTCAAAACCCATAGGGAGTGCAGATAAACCCAGGCTTAAGATTATGTGCGGTTTGTTTATCATAGCAATCAGTTCACAACAGATATTACAGATGAGAAGCACTACAGAATAAAAATGTCATTGCTGGATAACAAGCTGGTAGATTTTCACTCAATGACCTAAAATATAGGTATGTTTATGATATTAGAATCAATACACTGGGATTCAGGACTTATAATGCTCATCTTGACAATATGGTCTAGTGTGAGATGTCGCTGCCCATGACAGGGGTATAGGAACTGCATGATCTTAAGGTCCTTTCCAAACCTAACTATTCTATGATTCTATGATTTGCAAATTACACAGTAGCTATAAGATTAGAGTCCAGGTATGCAGGTAATAGTTTCATCAGGGGGTTTCTGAATGCATGTGTTTGTATAAGCTTATATATAAATTCAAAACAAACACACTGTGGAAGATGAGAAAGCATTTCTACAATTTTGTTTTTTATTGACCATAACAGGGAAGAGCCATAAGAGAAAAGGTAAAAGCTTTTGTTTTGGAAAATGACTGCTGACTTCAGAGAGATGTAACTGGCAGGCACCAGTTAAGCGCTAAGTGTATTAAAAGAACCTCCTGTTTCCAACTAAATCCTCAAAATGAAAAATAAATATAAGAAGCAAAGAGGCACCCGCAAGAGTGCCATTTATTTTTCCCTTCTCTTTTTAATTCTTCTGTTATGGTGAACTTTCTTGAGGCAGCAATGAGAAGAGATTAAATTCTTCCTGTCAATTCAGCAGCAAGAAAAAACTGCAATTGGGAATAGGCAGCCACCAAAGCCCACCACAGTTACCAGCTGAATGCAGAGATTTTTACTGTTGTTCCAAGAGTAGGGAAGGGGGCAGCATCCAGGCTGGCTGGACTTGACTTGAGGAGGAGCAAGGAGCCAGCCGGCGCTGCATTGAACAGGAAGAGTCAAGCAGTTGCAAATACAAGCATGTCATGGCACAAGCGCAACTAACTGAGCTCGGCCATGAGTTGAGAACCAGCAAAGTTTGCTGATCTGTATGAAGTCTATCTGTCAACTCTGGTAGCCCAGCACATTGGTTTTAGCCTCAAAAGGGAAGCTGTTTCTGGTGTCTGCTCTGCACAAGCTTCACAACATAAAGAAAAACCACCCCACAACACAGCCACATCACGTGGTCCCATCAGTGAGTTTTATGGCCCTTTCATACTGCTCTAGCAGCCAGAGGAGGTGGGTGCATGAGTGCACCTTCCACAGCTGGCTGGCCTGATGCCGAACAGCACAAAAGGAGTTTGTTTGGGTTACCTGCCTACATGAGACATCATCCTCATTTGTGCTACCTGACTAATACTGATTGCCAAACAAATCCACTGACACATGGCAGGCGCTCATGAAGTTTTGCAGACCCACCCCCCCCTCCCCACTCTGCGCTTCTGTTACCAGCAACAGCATTTCGTATTAGCCATGGAAACCAGATGGCCCCAACATGAAGCCAGAGCACAGCAGCCTCTGTTCTTTCCATTTTCAAAACTTTCCCTTGAATCCATTATTCATACAGGTCATTCTCTTGCAAGGTTAAATGAAAACCACAGCATGTTCTGTACCTGCCAGATAAAATTAGAGCTTTTGTGGCTCAGCATTCAGACACCCTTCTCTTTCTCTACAGGATGTCACAAAATTATCACCAAGCTGCTTAAGCATGACAGCAGAGAGGATTTGGAAGAGGCATTTAGGAGCAGGAGAGCGAGATATGTTCACTGGAAGCTCATTCCAGTGAGAAAAAATAAGATGCTTTAAGTTGCTGAGTAAAAAGAGCTGGTTTAACGGTATAGGCAGCAGGTGAGGTGATGACATTTTCTAGGAGACTGGAAAATGTTTGGGACCAGCATCATGCAGCACACAAAGGAAGATTCAGTCCAGGAGATTTAGGGACTTTCTGAAATTCTTGTTAATTTAAATATCTTCTGTCTAGTTTGATAGCCAGAGGGCATTGAGGACATTTTATAAAGCAGGAAAATTTGGAGGATACAAAAGGCTCTCAGCTATGTAAAAGAGCTCTTTACTTTCTGTGTGCACGGAAGCTACTCCAACTGCAGATCTCTGCCACTAGTCTCCTTCAAACTCAATATCTAATAATATGTCTTTCTTCTTATATCAAGTACTGTTCAATTCGCTTTCCATTTACCACAGACAGCCTTTCTCAAGCTCTACAAATGTCAGACCCACACTATTATTTTGGAACTGCTGGCCAAATACTTAAGAGCAGTGTCCTGGCACTCACCATCATGGTCCATGGGCACAGGAAATACTTAGGACCCAAGTGTCCTTGCCATGCATATTTACACAGAACTGCTGAAATAAAATCTCTGTGATGTACTAAGTCCTTGTTTCTGCTTTCTGGGCAGCTCCCTCAATTGTCTCCTTTGACTGAAGATCCCAAGAGAGATGCCCTTGGGTACCTTCCCTTTGCCCACATCTTCAGTGTGAACTTTAAGTGCTGAAGTTGTTTTCTTCCAAAGCTCACAATTTCATGGAGGAATACAGGAGATCTAGGAAGCTGAAATAGGTCATTTACTAATTATCAGCAAAAATGAGAAAAGAAGCAGGAGTTGATGCTTCCAGACTTCTTGGAGCTGGAACTAGCTGGAGACATTGCCAGCTCTGAGGTCTGTACAACTGCGGTACTCTGGCAACACAGCATAAATAGCTATTCATGCATATGGCATATAATAAGGAGTTTAATGAAGAATTTAATCAGAATCCTTGAACTAATGGCTTGAAATAGCCAAGTATGAGAAGATCAAGATAAAATGATATGCTATTTGCTTTTTCTTCTCTCGATAGAAAGCCTTTGTTGTCTGGAATTAGTGCAGCAGTGCAACATACAAAACATTTGTTAACTTGGGCAGAAGAGGGAAAGAAGCAGAAAGAAATCAGCCACCACACATGGAGCAAGCCCACCAAAGCAGGATATCACTGTTGCTTCCAAGCAGGCAGAATTGCAAAGAGGAATCCAAGAGCTGAAG
The DNA here is from genome assembly GCA_009867235.2 of Psittacus erithacus. Lineage (NCBI taxonomy): Eukaryota > Metazoa > Chordata > Aves > Psittaciformes > Psittacidae > Psittacus > Psittacus erithacus. The sequence goes on along the minus strand of WYDI02020177.1, from coordinate 10,495 downwards.
CTCAGGCCAATGTAGACACAAGAGGCCAGTTCAAATATTCAATGAGTTGGGGTTTTGTCTCATATGGGCTGTCCAGAGCCTGGAAACATGTCTATCAGCCAGCAAAAACTAAACTTTAGAGTACACCTTTTTTTGCCAGCTTTCCAGGAAATGTTAACTTCTGATTTCACAGTTCTAACCTCAAGCTGTTATCAGCATACAGCTCACTATCAAACGAGGATAAAAGGTTCTTATGCTACTGTCAAAATCTTTTGAGAAATGAGGGGAATGGGAGACCAGTCTTCTAGTAGATACAAACACTTCAGTCAGTGACTAATCTTCTTAGAGAGCCTGACTGCATCATGGTCTCCTATTGTCTTACTTGCGATGGGAGAAGAATTCACTCTCTGTCGTGGTTTAAGCCTGGCTGGCAACACAGAACCACTCAGCTGCTCGCTCACTCCCCCTCCTTCCTCTCCCTGCTCCAGAGCTGAGGTAAGAACAGTCCAGTAACTAAGGTATAACACAAACCACTACTGCTAACATCAGTAATAACAATGATAAGGAAAATAACAAGGGAAGAGAATACAACCGCCCAGCACTCCTTTACCAAGGAGACTACAGTACAGGAAATACCACTATGGGAATGAATTCCAGCTGTGCCAGGGGAAGATGGCCACTCCTGCAAATCTGACTTCCTTCAGCCACCACTTTAATCTTTATATATCTACAGAACACATTTAAAGTCAAATCTATCCTCCGAGGTAACACAGTGATGCATGACAAGCAGATCTGCCCTGACAACAGAGGGTGCACAGCGAGGTCTCTCATCTGCATTTGCCTGGCATGGACAGCATCAGGAGCACTGATTAGCACCAGGGTAAGGGAAACTGGGACAACTGAGAAAGAATAACTATGGGTTTTCACCCTAGCAACCTAGGCTTCCATCTCAGACCATACTGACCACAAGGCATGGAAAGAGGATCAAAAAGCTGCCTTCATCACAATTTCATCCTGTCAGTTGTAGGTAAAACAACTGAGTAAGCTAACCCTGTGGTTCTCCAGCTGCAAAATAGAGATTGTGATGTGTCTGCGTGCATTTTAGTCAGAAAGGAGGTACCAGCCATATCCTACAGTCTTGCCTTGCAACAGGCTTGCAACCCTACAGTCAAGATATTCTTTGACTTCCAGCTCCCAACAGTACTTCTCGGATCCTGATTTGTGGGGCAGAAAGACACCTTGTTTTTTGCTGCACTCCCTGCTGTAAGATGGGATTTATCCAGAGTGCATTTACATCACCACCACTGCAGCCCTAGGCATGTTGAGTCTTGATCCTGAAATAAGATGAGCAGTGGGGCTGCAGTGAACCTTGCCAGGCCAAACTGCTAGTTTGAGAAGAGCCAGGTGAGACAAGCCTTGCCTAGACCATATGTGGCAGAACTTGATCCTGAGACACATCACAATGAAAGATACCACAGGGCTGGTTTTATTCCCAGCAGTAATGACCTCCTTGGAACACCTTTTACATCTCAGACCTTCACACATTGATGCACAGGCAGAAGTCCCGGCACCACAGAACTGGGATGCCTCAACACAGAGGAGGAAGCAAACACCAGCTAAACACAGAAATGGATTTCAGACACAATTTCATTGTGGAGATAAAGGCTAAGAGCAAAGCAAGGGAGTGCTGTGTGAGATGTTACCATGGAATAGCAGTTCACATACTCTTGGTCCCCCACTGATAAAAGAGACATCAGGTGAGTTACTCTTCTGTTGCAAGCTAAAGATATCACATTGAGACTTACTGCAGTTCACCTTCCTGAAAAGAAGAAGAGGGGATTTTAGTAGCCTATCCTATAATAAATTGTCACAGCACCTAGAATTCAGAAACAAATCTGATTAAAAAAGAGAGATGCATTGAAGAATGAAGGCAATAAACCATTTGAGTCAGCCACCAAGGGAAGATATGAATATCTTGAGTATTTTCAAGTGAAGAGAATATTTTTTCTGGAGGTGAAAAATGGCCAGACACTATTTCCCAACATAATCCCTATGACCATGGATAACTTTCATGGTGCTCACTAGGCCAATATTTAAAGAAGAAGATCATTCTGTTTCTTACACAAAATAAGGAGGTGACACTTGACCAGATCCTTCCTAAAAGTGTCTGTGGTCATTTTGTGCGCTCACCAGCTGGTGGAAGCTCAGGAATGGCAGAATAATTGAGGTTGGAGGGGATTTCTGGAGGTGTCTATTCCAAATACCTGCTTAAGGCAAAGCCAGCTTAGAGCAAGTTGCTAAGGGCATTTTTCTAGTTGAGTTTTTAATATGTCCCAGGTCTGAAATTCATGCCTGTTTCAATGTTTGATTCCCCTCATGGTGAAAAGAATTCCCTAATACCAAACCAGAACTTTCCTAATTGAAATTTGTGTCCAGAGGAAACAACTTGGAAGCCTGAATTAAGCATCACTATTGCTGGAGATCACCTCAGCAGTGAGGAGCATTGGCACAGCCCCAGCTGCATTTGTGCTCTGGTGTGGGGTGAGAGAAGGGTCTTGCAGGACAACGCCAGCATCCTTCCCACTTCTCCCTCAGGGCTTCTCAGGCCTTTCTGCTGATCGTAGCAAGCTGTTGTGTGGTCTGTGCAGGGAGGTTGTAGTCTGCCAACACTTTGCTCTTTTCAGCTGGCTTAATTATTCTCTCATAATAACTCTTCCCCTTTTTCTATGAATAACAGATGATCAACACGGATTACATGGCTCTTCAAAAGCTGCTGTGTATGTCAAGGGAGTGCTTTCCAGCCACCTTCCCCATGTCCCCCAGGATCCACAGGGGCTGATCTCGCTCAACTGACTCTGGAGTCCTAACTTCAATAATGACAGTATTGCCAATGCTGATATTGAACTAAATGCCTTCCATGTTGGGGCACAAGTAACAATAGTCAATATTTTGGTGAAGCTGAATTACAGGCAGCAGTTGCAACAGCTGCCTTTAGTTTTGGCTCTAACACCCTGCTCCCCAGTGAGGTACAACACACCATTTGATGAATTCCAAACTCTCTTCTTCAGTTACAGTTTATTAAAAGATGGATTAAAACATTGGCACAACAGTGGCCACACGAATATTTTTCCAGCAACATCATCCCAGAAGGCTTTGGACATGCAGAATTGTGTTTAAATTGGGACCCCATTCATACATGGTTTGAACTGCTGTTCAGAAAGCCAGTGCTCACTGTTAAATGACTATTTTGTTACCAAAACGCAAATCTACATCCTCTCTAGGCTCAATATTGACACACTCTGTTAAAGATATGTTAAAGTCTAAGAACACCTTTTGAGCTTTGAAATTATAGCATAAAGACCAGCAAGACTTGGAAAAACACTGATTGCAAGCAGCTGGTAGACATCACACTGAGCAGCAAGACCTTCACCGAGTTCAACAAATTACGCTTCCCACTGGGCTGCCTGGATGCAGAATTTAATGCAAGTTGTGCAGGAGTTGAGTGAACCTTCCAGGAGACACATTTTACCTGTTCAACATGTACCAATCCTGTATCCCATTTTATGAACCCCCAGGCATGGCATTTACAGAAAAAGTGAGCCTGTGACTATGATCCAGGCTTTAACATCATGGAAAAAAACATCACGTAATTGAGTTAGTTCCATGCAATGCCATGACAAGTTATAATTCGGGAGGAGACAGGGAAATGGTGGGAGCTGAAGTCAACACAAGCCAAGAGGCAGCACAAACCCTCGCTTGAGCTGACATTCTCCTTGTTCACCCTCCCACTTTTCCTGCTGAGCATGCAAAATTATTCAGGAGATCTTAGGCAGACCATCTGGTGTGAATGAATACACAGGGCAGAGACTGAGACTTTGGAAATGTGGATTTGTTGTCTGCTGCATTGGGGAAGCCCAAGTTCAGCTGTCTACTTGCATGCCAAGACAATGTAGCCACTATCAAAGAGGTGAGGGCATTCACCAGTACCACTTAGCCCAACATTTCCCTGTATCTGAGATGCTCCATCATTTGGAGCACTCCAACGGAGTGATGGGATTCCTGCACATAGCGCTAGTTATCATGGGCTTCAAATCTTTCCTTTCAAAAGGGAGCCGCACATTTCCAGTGATGTGAACCATTTAGCCAGTGTCCGAGACTGAAGGGATGAAAACCCAGGTATATGCCAGATTTCAAATTAACTAACCAGCATGCAAAGGAATTTAAGCTCCTACATGCATCTTATTGCCAGCGCTGCCGGGTGATTGCACAGAGCGCTGCCACACGCTGGCAGCGGTGCTGCGGCCAGACCTCCTGGAGAACATTCACTGATTCGTTTTTTCTTGGTACAATTCCCAGCTTCACCGGAGAAAAGGCACCTAAAAAGAACATTTCATGGATTGCATTGTGATCTGTCAAAGCTGTGGGGCTGCTTGCTGACAAGCATGTGCTGTGGTCAGCCACAGCAGCCATGGGCACTAATGAAATGCTAGCGGCAATGAGAGGATTCACAAAGCGCTGTGCATGCTGCAGGAAAGAGCAGGGATGGGCAAGGGAAGGGCACCTCTGGCAGATGTTTCAGGTGTTCCTTTTCGGGGCTAGCCGCTTCACCCATGAATATCCCCAGGAGAGCCATAACCAATACACCCCCTCCACTACAAAGCAAGCAGTTAAGGCATCACCCTAGCACCTTTTGCTCTCCCCGTTCGTGTTTTCCATCTTCATCACTAGCATATACAGACAAGTGTTAACACCCTGTCCTTTGGGGAGCTGGCTTGGATTTTCCAAAGTCAGTCTTCACACTGGAGTATAGCAGAAACCACTGGCAGATGTGTGGAGGAGTGGAAGGAAGGGGGAAACTGTTTTGCATTTCATCTGCCTTTGTGTTTTTTCATTCACTGTAAAAGCATGCAAGCTGGGTTCAGTCTCATTGAGATACTCCTTCCTAAAGAGAGATTAAAACTATTTTGTTTATTTCTAACAGTACTTGGTTCCACATAGGCTCCCAAACAACCATAACAGCCCTACTCCTGCATTTCTTTGAAAATTAGCTTGCACACAAGGGATCTTTATTCTGAAGCTGTTTATGTTGATGTGTCCCAAAGCTGGATTGACAAAAGGATGCTATCTTCAGAAGTGAGTAAACATTTTCTCCAAATAGATCATTTCTGAATGACCCTTCTGCATTCCTTTCTACAAAGAAGTCCTTTCTGCATTCCCCTCTCAAACTAGACAGATGTGCATACAGCTGCTTCAGTAGCTCCATACCAGTCTTGACAAGACAGATTTCTGAGAGCCGTCATTGAGTGTTAAGAGCCAGATTGAATACAGCTGAGAGATAAATGAAGGTAACGGCACTAACAAGTTCCATAAGACTGATCCCATCAGAAACCAGCTAAGCTCGGATCACGTCTAGCTCAGCTCTGCTAACCCTGCTCCTGTCAATGGGCCAATACATTGGCATGCTCAGTTTGCTGAAATCAAAGTCTGCTGGGGCACAGCATGAGAGCAGTTGAGGGGCACAGACACCCCTTCCACCTGAAATGACTTCACTTTCCTACAGCTGCACCCAAACCAGACTTCCAGATGTGTCAATCAGCGCTCATCCCTACGATGGGAACAAGGGCCTTTCATTACTGTACAAGGAGAGAAGTAATTTGCTTTGCTTGCAGCTTCAGCCAACTAGAGCCACACATGCAGAAGTTTGGGGTTTACATTGGCATAACTCTACTGGCTTTTGCCAGACCATTACAGATGTCACCCATGTCCATGGCAGGTTGAGTTCAAGTTGAGCCCCAAAATAGCACAGATGTCTAGCAGTCAGAAGACGAAAGTTAATTCTTCTAGTCCATATGTTCTATTTTGGTGTGTAGCACCCTGCAGTATAGGGGGAAAAAAAAGTTATATGCTGACACAGGCATTTATTATAAGCATTTCAAGTCTGTCAGTCAACCCCATGTCATCTCACCACCTAAGGGAGACTTCAACTGCACAGAGAAAGTCACTCAGCTTGATGTGAGTGTAGGACTGACAGTGAGAAAACACCTGCAAGCATCCACACTTTAATGTAACGTTGTCTTGGAAACTAGAGGTTTTGCTGTTTAAAGATGTAAAAGCTGAGAAATACCACAAGCTTTCCAAAGAGAAGCAAGTTCCCGGAAACAGCAGTTCCAATACAGAAGGTAGTATTTTGTCTGAGAGCAGACTACAGTTTCTACTGCACTATCTGCGTGTCCCTCACATCACTGCCGTATATAGTACTGGAGACCAGAGCGTTGTTTTCCAGAGGAAGACGTCCCATCACAGTGTTCTAATGCCTTTATCCACCCACATTGACATTTATCTAGTTTGAAGGTTTTAGAGGGCTTTTTTCTTCATTTCAATTTCACATAATTTATCCACACAGGAGACCTGACCTCTGCAGGAATTTGCTTTCATATCAAAAAGCACACTGGAGCAGCCTAGCCCTTCAAAAGCCAGATCTTCCCTTGTATCTGCAGCTTACAGCAGTGATTGCAAAGTGACATAGCTGGAAAATGAGACAGTGAAGCTTACATCAAAGAAAGGTGAAGTGCTCAGAAATGCAGGCATCTGAAATCAGTAGCAGCAGGCCTATTTTATGTGCAGAAGACATCCTCCTTTCCTTGATTTCCCAGATCTATCCAGCCCCAAGCTTAAGCTTCAGCTTCACAAATCACTGCAGTGGAGCAGAGCCCAGAAGCATCCCATCAGCTGGCAGCAACACCAGGAAAAATGCAATCATCACAGATCGTGCTTACCACACACCAGTGGAACATGCTTGGGCAACTGCTACAGCTCAGCTATGGCTTAGCAAACTGCATTTTTTCTCCACCGACCATCCACAAGCATGCAGTTTTCAAATGCAGCCACAACCAGAAGGGCTGTGCAAAGCCAGGGGAAACAGCCTTGATCCAGCAGAAGCTGTCACTTGCGTCCTGCCTCTGACTCAACCAGCTGCTGCAGAGAAAAGCTTAGAAATTAAAGATTAGCTGGGAAAAAAATAGTAAAAAATATAGTTCACCTAATAAAGAAGATCATTCCTCACTTAACAGCTGTTACCTTCAAAAATCTTAGTGACTTATAGCTTGTGTATCACTAAGCTAAATCATACCTTTCTCTCACATTTTATCATTTCTATTTTAACAACTCTTAGTGCTGGCCTCCATGACAGCACCTGGCATGTCTTCAGTGATACCAACCTCTCTGAAGCAATTATGGGATTGCACTGTGTGAGGCCAGGAGAGGTGCACACCACACAGTGGACACATCACTGTGGGTCCTTCTCCACCAGTCCCTCTCTCCCACCAGCTCTTCTTTCCCATCATTCTCCTATCACCACCATAGTTCTCCTACTTCCTAGCAGCAAGACAACCAGGCTCTCCTGCAGCCAGATGTGACTCTTTCTCTCCATCAGCATTTCTGTCCACTCACAGGTTGGGACCTTTAACTCTTCCACTTACAAACCCCTATTTTCAAGTTCAAGAGACACCATGGGCTCTCCGCTGCAGATTGCAGCCTTCAGTTGCAAACCCTGTGCAGGCAGCCGCATATACTGTCAAGGACAGGGACCAGCACGAAGTCTGCTGACCAGATCCAGAACACATCACAGGAAGCTCAAAACTCCCTCACTCCCCTGAGACATCTGCCTGTTAGGGGAACAGCAACCATCATCCCAAGAGGGGAGCTTCTGTTCATGCAGGGATGCTGTGCCTTCCCCGAAAAGGGTCATTCTCACCAAATAGGAGATGGCAAACAAACCTGTGAAAAAATGAAGTGTTTTCTCTGGCAAAAAGAGAGGCATGTAAGCAAGCAGTCATGACAGTGAGGGAAGCAGGCTGTAGTGAGTATCCTCCAGTGAGATAAGGTATATTGATGCTACAGTCTTCCAATAGAATAGGTGTAAATGCAATCAGGGCTGGATTTTAGACAAAGCCATGTTCAGATAACAATGATTTTCAATTAGAAATGAAGCACAGTTTTGTTTTAAATGGTGGGAGTACATCCTCAGGGATGCACGGGATTTTCCATCAGCGGCATTATTTAAACTGAGATTGAATGTCATACAAGGTAATAGAAATTATGCTGGGTTAGTCAATCATTTTTTGACTCTATAAACCACTACCTCAGATACAAAAGGCTCATGCCAAGGGCTTTCATGTCATAAAGGCAGAATCTTATTTTTTAAAAGTACCTGTCTAGTTCACATAACTAATCATCAGACAGTGTGTGATTCCCCAGTCCCCTGGCTTGCCGAGAGATTTCAGCTGTAGCACACATCTCAGAGCAGTGCTAATGCCACCATTATTGCTTTGGGCTTACCTGTGCTTTCAACACCAATACAACGGGACTCTGCAAGCCACAGTGGAGAAAGAAGAGAGCTTTTCACACTCACCGTGGCTGCTCCCATGTCATCTTCTCAAGGGACCCTGAGCTACTTGCAGGAGGAGAAAAGAGCCCCAGCCACTATGGTTGAGGGCTGGGGCATCAGTACTAAGAGGTCATGGGGGATGGACCAGACACTGTGTCCCAAAGCTCCAGATTAGGATTTATACCAACAGGAGAAGAGAGAGGAACACACAGTCCCACTAGATCCAAAGTTCTCGTGTTTGTCTCCACCAAGTTATTAATTTTGGCTTGCAATCACAGGAAAGTCTAATAAAAAAAAGCAAACAAATAATTACTCATCTGCTTCTGAAAATCCTAGGGCCCCTT
>WYDI02020176.1:0-14985 GCA_009867235.2 Psittacus erithacus | reverse complement strand
AACATCGGTGTTATCACCGCTGTTCCCAGGCCAAAATCAAAAACACAGCACTGCACCAGTTACTAAGAAGGAGAAAATGACTGCTACTGCTGAACCCAGGACAGACATTAATTGCATAATCCATCTAGTCACTCGGCTTGCCTGTAGCTTCATGATTAAGTATGCTATATTTCATAACCTGAATTTTTTGTTTGTTTGCTTTTTTCCCTCCGTCTTTTTATATCCTTTTTATGTATTTATATCATCTAATTTATATTAAGTATATATGAACATTTAGATGATGGACTGGTAAAGGCAAGTCAAATGCAATGAAATAAATCATGAACAGATTATGCTCAAAATTTAAATAGATTTTCCTGAGAATTTTTTAACAGATTTTATTCAGTCATCACCCTTTGGTCACTTCAAATTTCAATTGAAGTTGGAGTGAACAGCCTGAAGATGGATATAGTAGAGTACATCTGCTTTGTGGCAGCCTTCAAACAGTTTTTGGGAATTTCTTAATACTAGCAAACCTGCAGGAGGTAATCTTAACAGGATTGCTAAATGGCCTTGCAGTAAAATGGTGCTTAATTTTGTTATTTCATTTGTCCCAGACCACATTCAATCTTGCTGTTGTCATTTCCTTGTCTTTGCCTAAGTCTATTAGTTCATGGTATGCTTAGTAGCAGTCAGAATTTTTCTTTGCTGTATAGTTAGATTTTCCAGTTTGGATCCCATCCAAAGATAATTCAGTAGAAGCCCCTGGGTGTGATGTTTAAATACTTTCCAAAATAAAAATCAACATTTTCCATAGTGAACCAAATGGTTATGCATGCTAAATGTGAGTATATTGCCATTCTGAATGAAACAACCACAAATCTGCTTGAGGTGCAGGAACTCAAAGCTAAAATACTTTCTCCCACTTGTAGTTCAGGCTACAAGGCTGAGGGCTTTTCCACAGTAGATGTGACTTACAGTCTTGTAGTTTTGGCTATGGTTTTGGTAAAGACCCTCTTTCCCATTGTCTTAATGCCTAGAAGTGTGTGAATGCCCAGAGTGGCATCCTTACCCATAGGTGTCACATCAGCTTTCCAGTGACACTGGGTCATTTTGCTGTCCATTCAAACTGCTGAAATCATGGGAGAAATCTTCTGGCTGACATCAGTCTGGTTTGGACAAGAAATTCTGAACCTGAATTCCTGAAGGCAGAAATCTTACTTTCTTGTGTTAGGTCAGTACCTAAGAGAGTTGGGTAATATGCAGAGTAAAATGGAATAATTAAAATTATCTGAGTTTGAAGACAAAATTCCAAAGAATACTGTTGGCTGTTTCTCCATTTCTAAGGTCTGCTAGAAGGTTTTTCTTCGTTGGTTGGGTTTTTTTTTCCATAATGTAAGGCTTTGCTGCAGGGGATGCCGTTTGTTTCTGGTGGCTTTGTAATATAGCTAGGCTCCACACAAGAGAAGGGCTGAAGGGCCTTTTGCAGTTCCAGCACTTATCTCTAGCATTTCCTTTTATTCAGGCTAGGAATTCACTTTGGATGGTCCTTCTGCACATCTTGCCACTGGCTGTAATTAATAACCTGCTTCTAGAAATTCCAGTCATTGTCTTTTTTCTTTTTTTTCTTTTTATTTAAGAAGCTGGTCAAGATAATTACTGTCATTAAAGTTTTATGAATCACAGTGTTTGACATCTTTGATGTTGATTGATTTTCAGAAAACTGCACTTTTTTGTTCTAACATTCAATTTGTCACTGTTACTTACAAACAAATAAGAGTTTTAAAACCCCAAAGATGCAGATGTTCTTTAGCTTTGTTGCCATCTGTTTTCCTGCCTACTGGATTCCAGGACTAACATTTGCACATTTTAATGAAGCTACATTTATATAATATATAAGATACAGTAGAATAGAAAATAGATACAACAGAAAGCCTTTAATGTAAGTTAATTAAATCACCTGTTCATAGAGCAATATTTTTTCTAATGATTTTTTTTTCATAATAAATTTATCTTTAAATGGATGGCTTGAAAAACCTGTTATTTTTCTCAGTTATACATAAATTGCAGCTCAGAAAACAGAGATTTCCATGGAATTCTCACAAGAAAGGCATATGATATGGCCTTAATTCAGTTCACATTTTAAATTGTGGCTTTTAAACAGCATTCTTCCTGGATGTCAAAAAGCTATTACACTTGCCTGCTGTCATTGCAGTTGTAGATCAGATATTTAAATTCTTAATCTAGTTTGGTAGAAACCTGATTTCTCACTCTAACAAATTATTTTTTATAACTAGCTCATTGAAAAGGGTGGAAATTTTAGGATTTCTGTAGAATAAAAATCTATTTGATTTCTGAAAAATATATTCGATTACTTCCCCACTTACCTAGATAGTTTCTATGTTTAAATCTTTGTGATATATTTTGACAATATTTCCTCAACAGGTGACAGATTGAACTGCTCACTTTCTAGTTGGCAGTTACCTAAATTTTTTAACTCGGGCAAACACAAGTAATCAAGACTTTACAGCCACTTCTTTCTGTTCTAAAAAGGTATTTCAGTCAGAATAGTTGGCATCTGTTACAGCTTGTGAGATTATAACTCAGTAAGTGCTAATTAAACCTTTTTTATATTCAGAAAGAAATATGCAGTCCTAAGTGCCTTCATCTGCGCTATATCAAAGTTTATAGTAAACACTGCTAATCCAAGTGTGCTTAGAAGTGATATTTTGAGAGATAAGATTTCAGATACTTGTGGCTGCTCATCTGTTATAAGCAGATTAGCCATATTTTTGGAATGAAAGGCTTGCTCATGCTGCCTTCCCCTTCTCTCAGCACTTAAATTAATCCTGTCTTCTTGTCTCATCTCCCTGAAATGTTTAGTGTTCTTTGTCTTCAATACCAGTATCACTTGTCCAGCGTTATTTCAGTGCATCCATTTTACTGCACGCTTCTGGAAGAGTTGAGGAAAATCCTTGCTTAGTGTAAATCAGTCCAGTGATCTTAGGATTCTTTAACTTTGTGTTGATTCATTGTTTCTGTTTGCCTGCTCACTGAGTGATCTTTGTTGATTTTCTCTTTTCCATCCATCTTTCCTAATTCACTGACTCCCCAGACTGTAGATTATATTATGTACTGTCATACTGTACATTCAGCTCACAGCATTTGAGCATTTCAGTGATTCACTGCAGACTGATATTATTAAGTAATCTTTTCTGCAGAAGAAACTGTTTTCTTTCTGTTGCAACCCAGTTTCAAAACTATTTAGGCCAATATGTCCTTTGTCCAGCCTCTCAGAGGCCAGTAATTATGAACTGTATTGGTTCAAGGAATCTTCAACAGAGTAAGCAGATGTAAAGCTGATGAGTTCATGCCAACATGGTCTGAAGAAAAGACAATAATTGCATGTCCTCCAGCACCTGATGCCTCAAGATATGTCAAAGGCTGAACTCGTATGCACCAAAAAATAGTGTTAGGAAAGGAGGGGTGCACTTTCTTTAAAAAAATTGAGATTTCCAGAGCTTAATTAGACAACTGTTGCTTGATTGTCCAGGAGCAAAGATATGCCTATATTCTTAATAGTTTAGAACCTCCTTGGCCTGAGCTGAACTAATTCTATTCCACCTGTAGATAAAATTGCCATGGCCTTTGTCAGCTTCTCAGTCAGTGATTCCTGGGCACATATTAGAAAGCAAAGACATTATTATTTAGAGACGACAAAGAATTTAAGAGTACTATAGAGTTGCTAATAAGAACCAATAAAAAACAAAAAAAAAAACCCGCCCTGAAACCGCAAACAGAAACATCCTTCTAATAAGACATACATTTTGTTTCATTCAGCCGTGGCAATAGGAAGAAGTATGTTTTAGGATATGTCAGCATATTATGTGTGCATCTGCCTAAATCAGTGAAAGGTCTTTTTAGTCTTTTCCTTTCTGCACCATAATTTAGTTGCTCTCTGGCTTCTGAAGGACTTGGTAGATCATGGAGTGCTCATCATTGAATTCCCCTTGCTTCTTTATAAACTGTGCAGTGTTACTGGCAACTTTTGGATATGTAAGGCACGCCTGCTGAATGTCTGTTTTGATGTCTCAAAAAGTCAAGTAGCATGGTTAACACTGCATCCTGGCTTGAGAGTGAGGAAATACAGATACATCTTAAGTCCAGTTTATAGCACATAACACTTGCTTAGACTGCTTCCTTTGAGCACAGTAGTTGGTTCACATTACTCCTTAGGAACACAGTGGAACTACTGATATATTTAAAATAAGAATTTGTGAAAGTGGTGTTGGATCACGATTTAAGGGTGGTTAAACACAAGTGCATGTTTTTCCATCTCTCGCAGAAGCTGAATGCCTGTGACGACAGAAGCTGCAGCTAGACAAGGGTGTTTTTTCCTTTCCAGCCTCATCTCATCTTGCTTCCTCCCCACTTTCCTAGCCAGCAGTTAGAAACATCTCATCTCCTGTAATGCTGCACTGCATCCACCAGAAATCAAAGTGGAAACCCTGCAATGTGAGAATTGCTTAGGTAACCTGAATTGCCAGAGGAAGGAAAAGCTTCACACTTCTCACTTCTTAAGATTCTTTGTTGCGTCTTTGTAATTGGTTTTAATTACACAACAAAGATTATCTGCTGTGCCTTTGAACAGGACACACAAATGCAGAGCTTCTTTTTCCTATTGTCTGCAGGCTGCTAATTTTGACATCTTTCTAATAAATCTGTTGGTTAGGTGCAAAGCTTCAGGCTTGTGAGGACCTCAGGAAATCAAGACAGGAGGTAGCAATTCTTGTTAGAACAGAAGTTCCAAAGGCTATAGATTAACAGGAATCATTTCCAGCTGACCTAACCTGTTTAAAAGTAGCAAGCACATGAAAAGAGAAAATGGTTAGATTGCATTACCAGAGAAGTGTTACTCCTTGTGAAGTGGATTTTAGCACCAAAAAACATCATGTTGAATGCCTGTAATATTTATGATACAGCCCCGAAGAGCCAAATACAATCTATGGAAATACCGCTTAATTTACAACACACGGCGTTTCTTGCTGACTGGTTCTATACCTTCAGAGTTGCAAAGCCAATTAACAAAAAAAAGTGATTTCTCCTAATGAATATGGAAGGAATGAATATTTGTGACCAGTTTTGTGGTACTTATATTTACATTAGAGATTCCCTAAGCTTCAGAGTTTATAAATGAAAAGAAGTAGGAACCTGCATGAGGTAATTCAGAACCTATAGCTGCAAGACTACTGTACTTTATTCAAACACTTAAATGTTTGAATTCCTGCTGCAATATCATTGCAGTCTAAATAGCAATATCATTCGGGCCTAAATAGCTTTGCAGAACCCGAATAGATCTGTTATTTGAGGCCAAAAGGGACAGGTAAATGTCATTTATTAGATTTTTCAGGTACTCAGTGGAGGTGAACTCAGGCAAACTGGTCCAAGTCTGTAGAATGACATCTAGCCTTCAGAAGGGTTATTCAAATTTCAAGTGACCTTTTGTAGATTTTTATTTCTGCACTGAAAGAAAAGAAAGAATTTGGGCATGCATGCTCATATCTTGGAAACCCACAGTAAAGTAATTAAAAAAAATCTTTTTTGTGGACTATAGACTGATATTTCCATAACAATTACTATTAAAATAATATGACTGGTTTTCCCTGGAACGTGTACTATGTACACAGAAAAAAACCCAACAAGCCCAATAGTGCAGTATTTACGCTGCAAGAACTGCTGATGAATATAGTTTTTCTTTTTTGAGAAATCTATCCTGAATGTTCTGTATTATTATTGGGTTTGTAAAGAATTCTTGAAGAGCAACTGATTACAAAAATTAGTATCATAGGGAACAAGAGCTCACGATTGCGATTTCAGCACTCCATTTGTAGAACTGATGAGGGATTTTGCAAACAGATTTGGGTGTAATTAGGAGATCTGGGTTGCCTGCTCTCTGAGCTGAGAAGTGACTGCTGGAGCTACCTACTAGAAGGCAATCCACACTGATTTTGAGAAAAAAGAAACCCAAACATCAAAAAAAAAAAAAAAGACTGTTGCTGTTATGTTAAGACTGTACCACCATCAAATATAATACGTTAAAACTCTTCTTATTTGTTTAATATTTAAGTCTTCTAATTTTATTTTTATTAGAATGATATGGGTGGTCAAAGGAGCCTAATAAACAAGTGGACTACTTTTCTGAAAGCCAGGCTTGTGTGTTCAATACCTGGTCCTGAAGGAGCAGATACGCACTTTGATGAGCTGCGTAAGTTAACTCGTCTTCCATGCTTTATTCTGACATCGGTATTGCTTGGATTTATTTTGTGGTTTGGAGAAGCACTGTGTCTTGTTCTGATTTTTCTGCTTTTCCAGACAGTGCTGGTAATAGCTCTGACTTTTACCTGAACTCCCTGATTATAACTGAAATTAGTTGGAATTGCAGAAATATGGGGGTTTTACTACTTCATTCTAAAAGGTGGAAAGTGAATATCTGATTCTGTACTGTCTGCATGTGGACAAACTTCAGAATATTTGCACAAATTCACATGGCAGAATTTAACATTTTGACAAAAATAAATCATAGTTATATATTTACAAATGGTAAATACATAAATATTCAGTGAATATTTAATTTTTGTTGGGTTTTTTTTTTTTTTCCCCTCCATTGCAGAAGATATATTCTTACTTTCTACAAGAGATGAGAGAAATCCGCTTGTATATGGAGTTTTCACTACAACAAGGTATGCATTAGGATCACTTTTGCCTCTGGAAATAAATCCTTTTAT
Source organism: Psittacus erithacus (assembly GCA_009867235.2). NCBI lineage: Eukaryota > Metazoa > Chordata > Aves > Psittaciformes > Psittacidae > Psittacus > Psittacus erithacus. The sequence goes on along the minus strand of WYDI02020176.1, from coordinate 8,221 downwards.
TAAATCCTTCTATTACTAGATCCTGATTCCTGAGAGCAGTGAGAGACTGAATAAGGCTTGCTGTACTGGAGCTGTAGTCACTAAGGGCAATATTTTCAGAAATGAAAATCATACATTATATCCCAAAACCTTTGTGAGCCTGACTTTTCAGAATGATTGTAAAATGTAATGAAATTTTAACAATCAAAAGCATGCTTGTTTATTTCAACCTCATTTAGCTGAATTTAGCAATTTCAGTCATATTTTTTGAGCAACCAGTAGTTACTGTTTAAGGCAAATCATCGTTGTGAACCATTGCTTCTGTATGCAATAACTTGACATCAGCTATTTCTTAGGATCAAGCCCCACTATGCTCTGAAGTGATATTTCACTGTTTTTATAAGCAGGAGTTGATGGAAGAAAAACTCGTATTTATGTCAAGGGGTTGGAATAATCAGTGAGTGAACTTCTCAGCTGCAGTAATGAGGTGTTCTCTATAGAACTGTTAGAAAGGAAATAAGTAATTATTTTGTCTTCAGAACCTTTGAATTAAGTGTAAATAGTAAGGAATAGCTAAATGCTGAACAGTATGAGCACAATGAAAAATTGCCAAGGCACTCTGTAACTCAGAAGCAGCCACCACAGTGGCTCCACTTATGTATAACCACATAAAATATTTAGAATTGAATGAAATGTTGAACAGGGAATGAAATGTCATACGAAGTAACTAAGCTACATACCACTCAACAACCTGTAATGCTGTTCTTTTGAAAACTAAACTGGGGTTATTTTTTTGTTATGTGGGTTTGGTTTTTTCGGTTTGGTTGATTTTTTTTTAGAGAAATATGTGGAAAAAAAAAAAAAGGAAAAGCACATAGAAAAATAAATAAATAATTTCTTTCTATTGTCTGTCCAATGCAACTTGTAATTCTCAGGCATGTGACCTGCAATATCGTTAATATACAAACTTCCAGATGTGAACACAATGTAAAGATATGTCCTTCATTGGCAGAAAAATTGAATCAAAATAGCTAATAAATGATAGCTGGAAACTGTCAGCTACTAGAAAAAATGGCTGTGTATCAAGTGCTCCCTAAGTCTAAGTCCTGGTTTCAACCAAGCAAAGCTTTAAATTGTAATGAGAGTGATATTAAGTATCTGTAGTTATCTGACCTGTACACATTGTCTTTTAGCACCCCTTATATCAACTCTCAGGTGTAGGCTTGATCCAAACCCCATTAGACCCTGTGGAACTAGTTAATTCACTGGATGAGGCACACAGTGAAGAAGTGTTTACGACATGCATATACCCATCTTCTTTTTCAGCTCTGTCTTCAAAGGCTCTGCAGTTTGTGTGTACAGCATGGCAGATATCAGAGCTGTTTTCAATGGCCCTTATGCTCACAAAGAGAGTGCGGATCATCGGTGGGTACAATATGAAGGTCGCATCCCGTATCCCAGACCTGGTACAGTAAGTGTCCCCTTAATTACATGCTTCTATTTTTACTCAAAAGCAATCATACTTCACACCTGTTCCTGGCCTGGTAAATTATATTTTCCACTGAGGATGTTTCAAATTATCCTCTCAAGCCCTTCTCTTCCATTGACAGCTCAGACTCCTACCTGCCCTGTAGGTATATAAATATACATTTTTACATGACTCTGAAATAACATTATGTCCAGACTGTCTATATCCTGATTGTCTTTCATACTGTGGCCTCCTACTGTATAGCTGTATTTCTGTCTGTTGAGATTATCTCTACAGTATCAACACTTTATAGAGCACCAAAGGCATTTTTTTATGGAATATTAAGTTATGATGAGGTATTTTGACTTGTATTTCTGTTATTCTGTGTCTGTTAAAATCCTGTTCTATGATATATAGTCATTGATTCTATTATGTGTGTTTGTGCATGTGTCTTGTTTTGGAGTGAAATGAGTTAGTTGCTGGAGACTTTATGTGATGAAAGATAAGTGATAGGAAGAAAAGAGTAGTATAATATCTGGAAACACTTCTAAATCCCAATCTCTTTAGATTTCAGGTATAACAGTTGGGCCAAAACAAAGAGGAGAATATTGAGTTAAACAATTGTTCATATGTAGAATGTAGAAGAGCAATGTTTTCAAAGATAGATAGATATTATTCAGGATAGCTTTATATTATCTTGGTCAGGTATTCAGTGACTTAGTACTAGGCAGATGCATAAATCTAGCCAAGCACTGAAATGCTGAGGTTGGACTGCTGCTGATACCTTGCCTAGAAGCCATCTATTTCTCTGACATCAGTGCTGGTGCGACCTTTGCTTCCATCCAGTAAAGTCAGTAAAAGCTGCTGGATCTAACACCTATTAAAATTGTGACAGTTATTTGGGAAACTAGATATAAGGTGTGTAAAAAAAAAAAATCCTTTTCATTTAATGATGCATCTTTAATTCGGCAGTGTTGAATGTTGAAATGTTCAGAATGCTGTTCCCTGTGAGCTTCAAAAGGATTTCTATTTCCAGTGTATTGAAAATCCCAATTTAAAAGAGACTTGTCACATTGAACCTTTGCTTCAAACCTTATTATCTGGCTTATTCAGCTCTTCTTTTCATATATTTACTTGTGACTCTGTGTTTTCTTCATTATCCTTCCAATGAACCCAACTGCATGGTCCAGGTCCATGTGGTTAGCTGCACTCGGTCATCCCAGGCTCAGCATGTCAGACCCTGAGCTTTGATTCCCTCCTCTCAACTGCAGGTGAGACAGAGAGTAGCTCTTTCTAAAGACAAAGGCAGCTCCAAAGACTGATTTGGCCTGCCTAGGAATCTGTGATGCTGGAGCAAATGCACTCCTAATTTAGACAATTTAGGCACTGTAGGCTTACGCATCTCTCTCATGCAGAATATATAGTGCCCCCAGCAAAGAAATTAAATTTAATTATTTTTTTTAAGCATGTGCAACTCCATTACTGGTTAAGAAGTGCAGATGCATTTAGTTTTAAGTATAAAAATGGTGCCAGCAAGAACAATAGCTGGTCCCATGGCATCTAAAGAGATTAAAATAACTCTCTTGGAAAACTCAGAGTGCCCCATAAGGATGAACACTCCGCACAGATGGACGGGTCATAAGCTCATTGCATTTTTGTGTGTATTAGCCATCACATGGTTGAGCTGGGATTCCCAATGAAGGAAACATGTCATGCTGAAGCATGTCAATGCTGATCTTTATCACTGATTTGAATATCCATGCTTGCAAGTATTCTAAAAGTTGGAAAGTTTAAATATAAATGGCTATTATCCATAAACTGCCACTTAACTCTCCAACTGCTTACTTTAAGCACCTGATAACAGCTGTGAGAAAATGGTGGAGTTAAAATCCTTAGGACCTCCATACTCAGTGGATTTCTGTGAGAGTTTGAGCGAGGACTGAGAAGGGAAGTGGATTTTACTGAAGAAAGCTCTCAGAAGAAAGATATCTATAATATTTGCTATATAGATAAAGTAAATGTATTGCTGCATAGTTAATTATCTTTTTTCTTAGTGGGGCTGGACTGCAACAATAGTTTAATACAGAGAATTCAAATAAGTTGATTCATGCCATGGTCTCATAATGGGCTATGCCAAATCTCTGGATATGAATGGATTTAGGCTGGGATCTGAAAAAGCAGCACAGTGCTCAAAGACAGGGAAAAGCAATAGCATGCTATATACCCCTGCAGAACATTGCTGTGTGAACACTGAAATGTTCTTCCTTAATTTCACCATTTCTTGCCGTCTATGAGGTGGTTCAGGAATGCTCAGGACAAAGTCAAAGAGGGATAATCTGTTCTTTTTTAAGTTACTGTATCATTTTTGAAATTTAAGCTCTACCTAATTGTTGCCTACATGACAGTTGCCAGCACTGCTCTGATTTTGTGTTTCTTGTATTTTAAGTAACTGGCAAAGTCTAAAAATGCCTATACTAGGAAATGCGTTTCTTTTGATGTTTGGTTTTGAGAGAGGCATTGACTTCCTTTCAGCATTTATATAGAAGCAGGAGACTGCTTGCCCTAATTTAACTTTCTGCTCAGCTGCCTTTATCTCCTAAGTAAATAAAGCTGTTCACTGTAGAGGCTGTGACCACTTTGATATTGAAATTTTGACAAAATGCTTCCTGTGGCAATTTGTGTTAGAGATAAACTCCCAACATGACCATGATATCATGCCTTTGCAATGCTGGGCAGCGTGCAGGGAGCAGGAGCCTTTGCCTGCCTGGCCCTGGTGCTGCAGTGTGGTCTGCCTGCCCTCTGTCGTCGTAAGGAGACCCCAGGCAGGGTGACTGGGGATCTCTGGCACACTCCACACCATCGACATTGCAAAATGTACAGCTCTTTTACTCCCAACTTCTCCCAGCAGTATTAAACAGCAAGTGGAAATAACGGAAATTAAACAGGGGCAAAGCTTCAAATCTATTTCAGTTTAGAAGCTGAAAAAAGGAGACGGAAGAATCATGTAGCAGGCAGCCCTGACACAAAGGACAGTTTGAAAACCAAGGAAGCTTTTATTCTGCCTTCTATAGCTGTTTCAAAATTGGACTTGCGTATCTGTCCTCAGATGAAAAATCCAGTTTTCTTCCAGTCTGTTAGGGTTTCACCCAGGAAACTATCCATTGATAAAGAAATTGTCAAGGGCTTTCTTTAAAGTGTGTTCTGTACCATGAAACAGTTTTGTAATGCCCTCCCAGTAATCACAGAAGGCATTTGAGCAAGATTTTCAGTGAATTAGGTGTTAAAAAAACCCCACATTTCTAGCTTATTTAGCTGGAAAAGCTATTTAGCTATAACCATTGCACTATCAGAGCAACACATCAACTCATAGCCCTCATATGGAAATTCTGATGTCATCCTCCTTTCATTCATGGTGAGCAAATGTCATTAAGATCAGATTTTTAGAGGAAATCAATGTTTAAAGCTACACTAAAGAGTAATACCAAGACTGATCTATTGCAGAACATAGGACTCTTAACTGCTATCCAAGGCGACACCAAATATTTTTGGTAGCTCTAGATATTTTACTAACTGATTTCCCAAAAGTTCAAAACTAAGATCTGCATTGGCAAAGCAAGGTTCTTGCAGTCTGAGTCATCTTAGCTACAAGAAGAAACAGCACATTGCTTTTGTCCATTTAAAGAGTCTTGCATCTTTCCAATCCGGATCTGAAAATGGCTCTGAGCTCCTTAATCTTTTGTGTATTTCTTTTTGAAAAGAAGTTCTCTTACAAGCCCTCAGATTCTTCTGTGATCTTTTTCATCTTTTTCGCTCAGTATATCTTTTTCTCCCACTCTTCAGTGAAACCTCTTCCTTTATTTCTTCTGCTAATCTACTGCACGGGCTGATTGAGGTGTGGTGTCCATCCCTTTGGGACTTGGCTGAGCCACAGAGAAATACTGTCTGCCAAAAAGTCTCCCCCTGTCCTCGCATCTGGTTAGTTTTGCTGCTTTAATAAGTGTGTTCATAAAACATTGAGGATTGCACAGATTTCCCTTGTTATTTTCAGACTTATCTTCCTCTTTCACCTGATCTTTTATGGGATGTAGTGCATTCTTTGCTTCTCCAATTCTTCTCTGCTTTGATCTCCTCACTGTAAATGGGGCTGCTTAATTAAGTGAAATGTTTCACTTTATGGGTTTATTTTCATGAGAGAACCTCCTCCACCTCCTGTTACTTACCAACCTGTTCTCCCCAGCATGAATCACCTTTCAGTTCCTAGTAGCCTTTCAAAAATCTGTGAACCCAGTCACCTTTCCCTCTGGAAATGACCAGCAGAGAATTGCAAAGTGCCACCTGCAAAGTCAGATTCACTCACCTAGCTGGTCTCAGCCTAGTTAGACTCAGATTCATGCTGTCTTATATCAGCCTTTTCTGTCAATAACACAGGTCTGTTAAGTGGAAAAACAGTACAAATTGCTGAACACAAACAGTAGAATAGGGTAGAACAAATCTTGCACATTCTGTGGATGCAAACTCTATCTTAAAAATAAAAGGGCTTCAGTATATTTTTGTAGAGGTTTGTTTGTTTATTTTGTTTGCGCTTTTTCTGGTGGGGGTTAAACGAGATTGATTCCATTGAAGATTTGTGCTGTGTCTCCTGCAGAACCTGACTTATTCCCCTCTCCCTTGCTCACTTCCAGGCTTCCTCTGAATACGGTTAGAATGGAAGTCTCCCTGCTGAGTGCCTGCTTCCTCTGTCATAACGTGTCCATCCTACTGAGAAGCACTAAGGCTTCTTGCAGATATGTCCAGATGCACAATGTATTGTGCTGCTTTTGTAAGACCAGAGAAAAGAAGCCAAACAGTATTTACGCCACTCAGGAACCAAAGTTTCATCTTCAGGATGGCTTACTGTTGAATCTCCAATGGCATGTAAATGCCTGCACAATGGGAGTCATCTCTCAGCTGTCATCTAAACCACAGAAGATCATAAACATGTAATGCCCCATTTTTTGAAGTACTTCTGGGCATCTCTGAAGCTCATACCAGTCCTCAGTCTTACGTCTTAAATCCTCAGGACTTCGCATTTCTTTATAAACTCTACAAAGAAAGTTCAATGTGTTGGGTATGCAGTAGATCCTAATTTAACACAGAAGTGACTAGTTGAAGGTAGTCCATCTGTTTCTCTGCTTTTTGCTTGAGGGATCAGTGATAAGGAAAATTATTTACAGCTTAGAAGACTTTACATTACATCAGAGAGGAATGCTGACTACCAGGCCTTATCTTCTTGCGAGTTAAATATTCATTCACTGAGAGCTTGGGAGAAAAGGACCATGTGGTTAATTCATTCCCTCTGAGAGAAGGTCTGGTGCTCCAGTTTCTATGGCACTTAACATAAAATAGAAAGCTTTTCAGTGGAAAACAGATCTTCTCCCTTCCTGATTAACATCTGGGCAACATTCTTACTACTTTTGGTTAAGCTGAGAGGTAATCGTCCCATGAAAAGGGAAACACCTTCAGCAGGAAGGAGTGAGTAGCTCCTAGGATGGCTCTGGTCCACATGCTTGGAATAGATGAACATCTCCTTTAGGAGGGAAGCCCAGACTAAGGCATCTAATTTTCCGATATGGGGGAGATTTAAGAGATATTTCACTCCTTCGTGTTTTGCATTGGCTACTTCAGATGCTCCCAAGGGAGTGACTTGCTGATATGGTGCTTAGTTCTCCTTGTGAAATGCATAAAAATTCCCAGCCTGGACACTGCGAAATCCACCAAGCAGATGAGATGCCTACTGCACTCAGTATTTCAAGTCCTTGTTGCGTATCTAGCCTATGGGTGTTTGAGTCTCATTGTTAAGTGTGTCTAAGGCTCAGTGTGACAAGTTACTTTTAAACTGGGATTTTCAACACACTGGAAAGAGAAATCCTTTTGAAGCTCACAGGGAACAGCATTCTGGTTTAGAATTGTCAGTAAGAATAGCACTGCTGAACTAAAGATGCGAAATTAAACAAAAAGGATATTTTTTTATATACCGTATAGCTTTCACATACCCAAATAATTGTAACAATTTTAATAGGCATTAGATCCAGCAGCTCCTACTGACTTTACTGGATGATGTGAAGCGCTATGCATTTTGGCAAATTGGAGGTTTATTTAGGAGCCCGACTTCTGGCACCAGCTTTTGAAAATCTTGGCCAGGGTTCCCACATAATGTTAACACAATCACATCATATGTCTCAGTATTGTGTGAGATCTACAGATCCAGTACTCTGCTAAGCTGAAAATTTAATAAGACAAGTGAAAAAAGAGAGAAGTTTACATATGTGCAGTGTTGTTAAGTTAGTGTGTATTTTCTTTTATTTGAGAAAGATTAATCTGAATTTACCACCTCCTGTTTACATTTGGATACAAATAAAAGGTGTGAGGGAATAAAAGGCATCTTTGTAGATCATCTGGGATCAGGACTTAGTACAGGGTGATTATTGTCAAATAGAGATCACACAGAAGGCACTGGAAAAACCTGAAGTAAATATTGAATTGATACTTAACAAGTTTTGTGCCACAGGGTTTATACAGCAGTTGAACACACTTAGCACTTTCAACTCTACTTCTGTTGTTTTGTTATTTGGTTTTGATTTTAGCTTTTGGTTTTGGTTTCTTTTAATTTCCTAACATGTATATTTGTTATCTGTCCTGGGTTCAGCAGTAGCAGTTATTTTTCTCCTTCTTAGTAGCTGGTGCAGTGCTGTGTTTTTGATTTTTGGTCTGGGAACAGCGCTGATAACACCGATG
>WYDI02020175.1:0-24106 GCA_009867235.2 Psittacus erithacus | reverse complement strand
GGTGAGGAGCGATGCAGCTGATGCTGGGCTGGGGCAGCCCCTGGGGGCAAGAGCAGGGGCAGGTGGGACATTCACAGTATGGGGGCCACTCAGCTCCTGAGCACCAGCTTGATGGAGGGCAGCTGGGTCACCCGGGCTCCCTGCACTCCTTCTGGTGGTCTGTGCACGGGGAAGGGGCAGAGAAAGAGCTGTGTGAGGCCCAAGCCTGCTCTTCCCTCTGCTGCCAGCCTGGGGAGCGCTTCCACACTGCCTGGAAGAGCCGGTACCGCCCGACAGTGGAGTAGGAGCAGTGGCAGTGGTGAGGATGGGGCTGGGCAGGTGTTGGCTGGATGCAGCTGGACAAAGCAGCTCTGCCAGATGAGCCTGGTCAGCAGTGGAGACACCTCTGCCTGCAGCTGTTGGACATTTCTGACTAAAGCTCTGGGGCACCTCTGCCCAGCTCAGGAGAGGGGTTTTCTCATCATTCAGATGCCACACATGAAGCATCCCCTCTGATGGGAGCACAGGCGGCCCAGGCTGCCGTGCCAGGCACGGCTTACCCAAAGAGAGGGCTGACCCAGATCTTCACGGCCCAGGAGCTGTCAAAAGAGAGGAGAAACAGCTGCCTGCTGTGCCCCAGCCTGCGAGCAGAGGCAGGTGTCCACACAGCCCTGCCGTGTGGGGACGGCCACAGGGTCAGGATGATGCCCGATGGGACAGGACAGATGAGCTGCCCACCCCTCTGGTGGAACGTTTCACTGAGACTCACCAGAAGGTGACAATGCAGGAGCCGCAGGGCCAGATGAAGACGAGGGAGCTGCCGCTCTTCCCTTCCTCCTCCTCCTCGGCAGCATCGCCGGCTGAGCCCTTCCCGCCGCTCAGCACCTGGAGCAGGCCCAGGGCAAGGCACAGCAGCGGGCACGGGGTGCTACCACGTCTGCAGAGAGTAGTGGCAGGGAGTGACCTGGAGGTGGACGAGCCTGCTGGCTCCCATCTAGCGCCCACCTGCCATGGGCACGGCCACGGGTGCATCCCGCTTGATAAGAATTTATGAAAGTTTTAAGTTCTTGATTTTGTGTTAACTAAATGTTTGGGTTTTTTTTTTTAAGGAAAAACGTATTCTACAATACCTCCTTTGAAAATAGGTTTAGTTATTTTCTTCTGCGAAATAATCCATGTTGCCTCTACAGCATGACGAGGAAGAAACAATCTCTGTGCTCCCTCTTCTGGCTCTGAAGCAGCACTGACCTAATGCAAATCCTAACGATGCCGATATCAGGACGTGAGGCCTGTGCGCAACAGAAAGAACAAAACCGTACAGCGCTGTGCTGTTTCTGCTTCCTTGCAGAAAAAAAATAAAAGCTGTTTCAAATGGGAATTAAAATCGTTAAAAACAATTTTGCTTCCAAACTTCCTGAAGGTTTTTTCCCCCAAGATCTGACAGTTGAACAACAAAGCTTTTTCAATATTTGTAATACTGCAGGTAATTTTTCACAATTCAATCAGTTATAGAAATCCTGATCTCTGTGGTAGGCAATATGGAAACTTTAAAATAACAGTTTATCCCACAAATTCTTCACAAGAAAATTTAAATAACCCTTTTAATGCTAAAATTAGATTCTTTTTAATTTTCTAATTGCAAAGCCAGAAACTCCACCAAAACAAACAGTAATAGAAATAAAAATTAGACAGACTCATCGCCTTATGAGAAATTTATTTGTATGAAAAACTCATACAACCAAGACTTTGAGGCTTCATCATTTATGCAGTCATCACCATGGCCTGGCTTCACGAACGATTTGGGAAGGGCTTTACCCACACTTACTACAAGCACACTGATGGCTAAAAAGGCCAATGCAGGATAAGCAGACCCAGTTGCAAAAAGCACAACGGAAGGTCTCCTTGGGTGTTATAGGTGAGGGACGATTCTTTCTCCGTTGTCTTGTCTCCTAGAGACTGATTCTGCGTGTGTTCTCAAAGGAGATAGCCGCGTTATGTATGGTGTGTCTCCAAATCTCCTGATTGGAGGCCAGGGTGGACCACTGATGGTAGTCAATACGGCCAAGGCTGAGGTATTGTTTCAGAGAGTCCTTATATCTCCTCTTTGGGGCACTTCTCTTGTGGCAACCAGAAGCAAGTTCACCGTAGAACACAGTCTTAGGGAGATGGTGATCCTCCATTCTGGAGACGTGTCCTGCCCAGCACAGCTGCGTTTTCAGCAACATGGCCTCAACACTGGTGACCTCTGCCTGTTCAAGGACAGTAACTTTAGACACGTAGTCAGTCCAGTAGTTTAGGATTGTACAGAGGCAGTGCTGATGGAAGCGTTTGAGGAGTCGCAGATGGTGGCAATAGATAACCCATGATTCAGACTCATATAGAAGAGCAGACAGTACAATGGCTTTGCAGACACTAATCTTTGTACTTTTCTTTAGGTGTTTATTGCACGAGACTCTTTTATGGAGTTTTCTGAAGGCTCTGTATGCCTTTGCTATTCTGTTATCTATCTCTTTGTTGATCATGGCATCTGAGGAAATGATGCTACCCAGATAGCTGAACTGCTAGACTGACTTAAGCTCTAACTCGCCAATGGTGATGTGGGAACGATGGTAGTCTTCTTGTGGCACAGGCTGGTAACGAACTACTGTCTTCTTCAAGCTGACTTCCAGCTGCCTCTGCAAAGCAGGATGTTAAGCGCTGCAGAGCTGCTTCTGTGTGGGCAACAAGGGCGGCATCGTCAGCAAAAGGCAGCTTGTGAACAAGGTGATTTAGGGTTTTGGTGTGGGCCTTCAGTCACCTTAGGTTGAATAGGCTCCGATCAGTACGATATCAGATATACATGCCGTTTTGTTCATTGAAGTCTGCCGTAGCCCTTTGGAGCATGATGCTGAAGAAGATTGTGAATAGAATTGGTGCAAGAACATAGCCTTGTTTCACACCATTGGTTATTGGGAAGGGCTCAGAGAGTGCATCGCCATATCTAACTTGGTCACGCTGATCTTCATGTAACAGAATAATCATTTTGAAAAACTTAGGGGGACATCCTTGTCATTCCAAAATCTACCACATGCCTTCTCTGCTCACAGTGTCAAAAGCTTTGGTAAGATCAACGAAAGTTACAAAGAGTCCCTTGTTCTGTTCTCTACACTTCTCTTGCAGTTGTCTGAGACCAAATACCATGTCTGTGGTACTTCTCTTGGCTCTGAAACCACACTGACTTTCAGGTAGAAGTTCATCTGCGATAGCTGGTACTAATCTGTTCAATAGCATTCTTGCGAGGACTTTTCCAGCAATGGAGAGCAGAGTTATACCTCGGTAGTTTGAGCAGTCTGACTTTACTCCTTTTTTCTTGTACAGGGTGATGATGATTGCATTACGGAGATCTGGTGGTAGTTTGCCTTGTTCTCAACAGTGCACAACTAGCTCATGAAATTTAACATGGAGTGCTTGACCTCCGTGCTTCCAGATTTCAGGTGGGATTCCATCGACCCCAGCTGCCTTGCCAGTTTTCACCTGCTGAATGGCCTTAAGAGTCTCTCCCTTGGCAGGGGCTATATCGAATTGTTTTTTCACCAGTTGTTGTGGGATGTGCTGGATTCCTGAGCCTTGGACTACACGTTTGGCACTGAAGTGAGTTTGAAAGTGTTCAGACCATCAACTCAGGATGGAGATTTTATCTATGAGAAGTGTTTGGCCATCTGCACTGAGTAGGAGGCTTTGAACCTGGTGTGTGGGTCCATACACTGCTTTCAGAGCCTCATAGAATCCTCCGTGGTCGCCCAAATCTCCGCATAGTTGAGTCTTTTCTGCTAGGTTGAACCACCACTTGTTCTGGATGTCTCAAAGTTTCTGTTGGAGTTTACTGCATGCAAGACGAAAAGCTGCTTTTCTTACATGACAGGATGGCTGAGCAAGGTGTGCTTGGTGAGCAGATCTCTTCTTTGTCAGCAATTCCTGGACCTCCTGATTGTTTTCATCAAACCAATCTTTGTTTTCCTTTGAGGAGAACCCTAAGGATTCTTCAGAGGACTGCAGGATGCTGTTTTTAATATGTTGCCAAAGCACTTCAGGAGAAGAATCTATGGGATGGTCTTCAATCCTAGTTTGAAGGTTTGCCTGGAAGCTGTCTCTCACTGCAGCTGTTTGAAGATTGTTACCTTTGAGCCTCCTCCTCGGAATGCTGCCCCTCTTAGGTTTGGGCTTAAAGTGGAGGTTAAGTTTACAACGCACAAGGCGGTGGGTGGTCTGTTTGACATTCTGCACTAGGCATCACTCGGGCATGACAGACATCACAAACATTTCTCTGGCACACTAAGACATAGTCAATGAGGTGCCAGTGTTTATATCGAGGATGCATCCAGGTTGTCTTCAGGCTGTCTTTCTGCTGGAAAATAGTGTTGGTGATGGTAAGCTGCTGCTCTGCACAAAACTTTAGCAAGAGGTGATTGTTGTCATTGCAGCTTCCCACACCATGCTTGCCTAGTACTCCTTTCCAGGCTTCAAAGTTCTTACCTACTCGGGTGTTGAAGTCACCAAGGACTATGATCTTATCATCTGCAGGAACCTTTTGAGTAAGGCAGCACAGATCAGTGTAAAATTTGTCTTTTTCTGCAGGATCAGCTTGCAGAGTTGGGGCATATATGCTGAAGAGAACAACATGTTGCTTGTTGTGTAGAGGTGTACGGGGCGTACATGTTGGGAGGTGTAAGGAGATAATGCAATCAGAATGACCTGTCTGCAGATTTTCAAGTTTAGAGGTGATGGAATTTTTAATCATAAAGCCAACTCTGGAAAGATGACTTTCGGTTTTGGATTTGCCTGACCAATAGAGTGTATAGCCAGCACCATGTTCTTTAAGGCTACCTTCCTCATGAAGGCAAACTTCACACACAGCAGCAATGTTGATGTTAAGTCGTGACAGTTCATGGGCAATTAGAGCAGAACGATGCTCAGGACACCCACTGTCCACTGTATTAAGCATGGTTCTGGTGTTCCAACATGAGAGTGTCAATCTGGACACACCTTTGGAGGCAGGTGCATGCCTTTGTCTCTTTGTCTTTGATGCCCGTTAAGATGCCTGTTAGCCACAGATAGCCAACCAAGTGGAGGGGGAGAAGAGCTTTGGTTAGGCCACCTTTTCTAGGCCTCTCTCCATGTGGAGCAGGCAGTGCTCTCCTTGAAAAAGGCTGCTTGGTCATTCAGGATGTTACCAAACAAGACCGTCATCTCCTGGGTCAATCTCGAGCAACCAATATCCTGAAACACCTGCATGTAGGGTTGGGTCTGCAGCTTCCAGTGCACCTTTTCACCTGCCGTTTCAGCCCTCACCTGTTGCTACAGGGCTTTGCAAATGTGAGTATACCCTTTGGGCCTGCGCAGTGGATTTTTTAGGTGAGGCACAGCATGTGCAGAACTGGCCCCACCCTTTACACCTAAGGTTTATCTGCCAGGGCCTAGCAAGCTTGGATGGTGACAGCAAAGTCCTCAGGTTTGGTTAGAGTATCCTTCTCTTAGATGGATGGCCTTACAAGGTTAAATGAGCTCCATCTGCCCGGGTTTGGAGTTAGAGTTGTCCTTCTCTAACTGGTTGCCAGAAGGCTAGTGAGCCCATCCTGCCGATGGACACACTTTGTCTGACCCTTCAGTTGAGACCTGTCTGGCTTGGGAGACCCTACCAGAGGCATATGCCACCACCAGCATAGCTCTCAACCTCACAAGGGCACGCAGGTTCTTTCCCCATGACAAGGGGGTGTCCGTGAAAGAGTGTATGCAGTAGTCCATTGTTAAGAACAGATAGTGTAAACCATCCAGCTTTCACCTCAAATATGACAGAAGGTATTCTTTAAAATTCTTTGGCAGTGTTTCCAATATGTTCAACGTGGAGCTCTTAGATCTGTAGGACAAAGCCATTTTGCTGGGTTATTCATGTGACTTGTCAGAGCAATCTTTTAACAGTGGCTGGCACTCACTTTTAACTGAAAAGGCTATTTACAATTAAAACTAAATTAGTGGTTTCAAGGTAAATGGATAAAGTTCATTCTGCCACTTGTGATTACACTTTTCATTTACTACGTGTTTGTGATCTTAGATACCAGAGCCATCTCACATGCAAAGGAAGTTCATGCTGTGGCTAAATAATGCCTTACCTCCAGCATGGTGTATTTGACACAAATGCTGTCTTGGAAATACAGTACATTTTCTTTGCACTTGTTCCATTTATCAGGAAGGTGGGCTGGGCATAAGGGGTAGCAGGAGGGGCAAAATCAAGATCCTGCTTGCTTCCTTCTATGGTTTGTCCATGATTAACATCTGAGATGGAAAGGACACCACGTCTTCTATTTCTGCACAGGATTTTCACAGCAAAATACACTAGCTAACTCAAAATTTGCTGCTCCAGGAGTCAACCGTCCAAGTTCTGTGTAATGTGGCCCAAAACTGTAGCCTCATGGCCAAAAATGGGGCAGAACACTAGCTGGTGTATAAGACACACAGTAGACAGGAGTTTGGAAATCACATTTGGGATGGACCTACTTAATTACTAGGAAGCCAGCCTTTCTTCCCTAGCAGTGAATCCTACATGCAGAACATGTACTTCATGACACAAGTGCTGAAATCGCAGCACTGTCATCACCATCAGAGTGCTTCCAGCCTTGCCCAGTGTCACAGAGCCACTGTGTTCCTACAAGGCACAGGGACCTTGTGGCTGCCTGCATCACACTGGTTTGCCCAGGGAAATTGGGGAACATGGGCAGCTGCTTACCCCACGTGCAGGTGTGGCTCTGCCCCATAATTGTTTGCTTGCACAAACCAGAATGACACAGTTGGTACTTGCTGACTGCACTAAGAAGATTTCTGGAAGGTGAAGCTCTGCCGGTTGGTGTCATAGGGGCAGAGTTATGGGCTGTGTCTTTCATTTTCTGCTCCACCGCATTTTGGGAAGAAGAGGAGATATTAATTACACCCTAGGCCCTTTCCCAGTCATCCTTCCCACAGGCACAAGAAGGGGCTAAGCTTAATTTTGCTGCCACAGGATTTCTCCGCTTTGCCAAAGTGCAGAAATCCTGTCCCTCTGTTAGCACAAGCTAATGAGCAACAGCACAACAATCTCACCCTGCATTAGTCCAAGCTAATGAGGTTCCACCACACAAGCATCTTGTATTACAAAACCGACTCATTTTATTTTTTAAAATACAGGCCATTTAGAGAACAAAATATAGACTTGGTATAAAGTGACTTAAGTAGTGTGATGTATGTTGTTAAATATCCACTACAGACAGTTTCTATATTTAAGCAATAATAAAATCTGCAGAGTTTGTAGATTTGACTTTTGACTGCAACAACTTCTTCTGACCTTGGCTTTCAAGAAAACCTGTTAAACAAGTGTTATGTCAGTTCAAAAAAGCAATGCTCAATTCTACGACTCGCAATCTCAAGCTAAATGCTACATGCCCCAGCTGCAAATACTTCAAACACCTGTGGCTTTGGGACACTGTGCCAGAAGTCTTTTATGGAATTATGGGGTGGTTGAGGCTGGAATGGACCTCTGGATGTCATCTGGTCCAACCCCCTTGCTCAAGAAGGGCCTTTTTCTCCAACTATGTCACTTTTCTTCTTCCTGTGGCAACAGAAAGCAGGGGAGATACACAGTCCTATAGCTTAGGTCTGCTGTATATAAAGGCCATGGTCACAGGAAGTCATCTAATGTCCACAGATTATTTCATGATTAAATTTTTGTGGTTTCAAAATTTGAGGAAGACATTCAGATCTTAAAGATCATCTGCTCTGACAGCATTTACAGGCCCCAGGTTTTAAGTTGCAATGGATCAGTTTTATTCAATTCACTATGCAGAATTCAAAAAGCAAAAGACTAAGCTTTATTGATCTTTCTGAGGCACAGTCAAATAAGAGTAATATGAAGCTGACCTGCTGCTGACCTGCTGCTGCTGCTAACCTGCTGTTAAAGCACTAGTTGGTGTATTTATGGGGAAAGGCAGAAGTGCCTTATCCTTCACATCCTCAGGAATTGATAAATATTTGCAATTTAAGAAGGATGGAAGGGTGAGTCTTCAGGCCTGGCTCCATTCTGTGACATTATCCTCCAAACTCATATTGATGCCTCCTGAGATGAAACTCACTATCAAGTAGACAAGGAGTATCAGGAGAATATCATTCAACCCTTCCACACAGAGCAAAGGCAATACATTCACAGATATACAGATGTACATTTATACATACCTAAATAGCAACAAACAGCAAACTCAAAAACTCAACAGAATTGCAAACTAAAAATCTGTACAACATACAAAAATCGTTTTGTATCAAGCCATCTTGATGACACCCAATTTCATCAGCCCTGCTGTTTTAGCCTGTGCTGATGCTAGGGGCTGCAGTACACTGCAAAGACATTGAACCCTTGATCTGCAGATCATCCACTCAGATATATCTATGGCCTGTAATGCCTAAATGCTTTTTCTGGGAGACAATAGGGGCCCCAAGTCTGGAGCTGGTGGACTATATCCTCTGTGTAAAACCAGAATCAAATTTAACACTAGTAGAAAACCTACAGTCAGAGATGAAAGCTTAAATCCAATTGCAAATGCAATTGCATTTTCCTAAATAAAAAGATGAAGTGTTAGAAGATTAGATTGAAGAATTTCATAATGACACAGGCAAGTCTGGCAGCTTAAAAAAAAATTAAACTCACTTAAACCAAACCTAAACAAAGCAACCCCCCAAAAAAATCCAAAGCAAAATAAACAAACAAATTCCAAACAAAAAACCAAAAAAAACCAACCCATAAATCAGAACCAACCCAAAAAACACACACACACAGGAATAATTAACCTTTTTTGTACAACAGAAACACCAATGGATAAAGATAGGATAGGTTTGGCAGAAAGATGGATGTGCCCAAAAGTTATTCTCTACAACAGCTTTTTGCGTGAAAAAACTGAAGGGATGAATCTGAGTTAAAAAATGATCTATGGATATTTAAGAAAATGTCAGCTTTCAAAGAAGAATCTTTAACAGTTAAAAACTGCAGCTTTACAAATTGAGAAAGATTGTTTATAAGCACAAGTCCAATAGCTTTGGAGAAGAGTCAGCCGAAATAAAATCTCAGGATATGTATTTTAGGTATTAAAATATGTATGTATTAAAATAAAATATGTATTTTATGTCTCTCAGGACGGATTGATGTCTTTGTCCTGGCTGGCAACATTCAGCTCTCACGTGAGTAGGCGAAACAATAAAAATGTGAAGAAATACAACCCATTATTTTTAGATATCAAAGGTCGCTAAATTGACTTAGATAAGACTACTGCAAACTAAGCACACACAAAACCTATGAACCTCAAGAGCTATTATGTGTGAAAATAGCTATACTACTCTGAAGAACTTAACAAAGTTTTTATAAGCCAAAAGGGCCTTCAGGAATACGTAATTCTGATGCATGAATAAATAAGGTAATTAGATTTGTATTACTTTGTTAACGAATCATTTATATTTTAAGATTACTGATGTTAAAATGCACTTTTTATATTAATCCACAGAAAATATATGTCTATTTTCACATCTTTGTGATTTTATTATTTAGGTCCTATTAAATGGTTGGTATCCATAGATCATATACATGATACAGAATATCACCATCCTTAAGCAACAGGAACTGATTTTTTTAAATAAAGGTGATAAATTGTTGAAACTGAAGGAGAGCGTGTTCAATTCTTTTGTTGCTTTTCAATCTTTTCAAAGATTCATTTTTTCCCTTGTTACCTTCCTCAGGGCTTTAATTGCCCAGGTAGGGATGAAATTTAGGGTATGTGGGGTTTTTTCCCTTGGACAGTTCATTAATTTTACATTGAACAGCTACAGGAGAAATAGAAACTTGTCTCACATAAATATGACATTGAAGAAGTTAATAATTACTTTGATCCTTTGCACAGACTCTTTTATTATATTGCATTACACGGAACATCGTCTTCCAAGATTTTTCTAAGTACTGATTTCACGTGTGACTGAAGTTTGATTTAAGTAAAAACCATTCCTTATTTTGTGGGGTTTTTTTAATTGTTATTAAGAACCTAAAAATGTTGTGCCTTAAATAGAAACTACCTTATGTATAGAAACCACTATATATTTCAGTGGAAATGGTTTCCTCAGATCTAATAAATAGTTTTTCTTTGTACTCCTCTAATTCCTGCTGTGAAATGAAATTTGCTTGAAAGATATTACAGAACATTGCAGTAACTTCTGAAGATGTGACATCTAAATATTTATAAGGCCTTAAGAATTTCAAGTCTGCAAACCAGAACTGGGAATGTCAGCACCTTTTATTTCTTTATTTATTATAGTTACTCTGAATATCACCACAGAAGTGTGATAAAAGCATACTTCCTTCACAACAGTAATGTTCAAAAATTACCCCATGCAGATATGTCTTATCCTGTGCATAAAATGTATTCATGAAATCCTTTTGCTGATCACAAATTTCATTTACTTACAGCATTGTGTTTCTGGATGGCAGGAAAGCAGTTCAGAAAATGAAATGTCAAAGACAGAAAAGTTGCTACTATGATTATATCCATACATTTTATGTGGGGAAGCTTTAGAGGCTGTGTTTTCTTGCTAGCCATTCAAGGATCAAAGGTAGTTACAAAAATGAGTGAAGTGGACTGACACAGTGCTTGCCTGAATTATTTCCACTGCCCACTGGCTTTTGCAAAGGATTAAGGGCTAGATCCAAAACCAAATTTAGATTCTTATCACAATGCTTAATTTCTGTGTGCCTGTCCCTTCAAAGACCCATCAGAATCCCAGGCTTAGTGACCCTTTTTATGTGTTCAGGGGGAGTTAACTTACAAGCTGTTGACTGTGAGCCAAAGACTTTTTAGATGTCTACAGCACAGTTTGCAGAGAATTTCAGGCTCTGCTGATTTTCTGTCTACTGACCAGATATGCTGTTCACTCTCCACAAGGAAATCAAAATCTATCTTGTAATTGAGAAGTCCTCAGTGAAGTACATACTAAGCTGGCAGTTTATTTGGTTGGCTTGCTATGCTCTCCAGTTTTCAATAAACTTTCAAAGATGGTAATCAAGGCACAAGCAAGCAGCCTTTGCCTCCTCCAGCTTTTATTTAGCTGTCTCAGATATTGGATTTCTTCGCAGTCTCTCTGCTGAGGTCAACTGCTTCTTGGTATCATGGAAGATTTTAAATAAGGGTCATAATTGCCAATGACCCTTGCTCCATTACAGATGCAGCAAAGAAATGTTGAGCTTTTTCAAACAGAACTAAGTACTAGTGGTCCATGGTGGGTTTCGATAGGCAGGATGAAGCTGGGGACAGACCTTGAAGGAGTGCCAACGCCAGGAGAACAGGTGGGCATCCTGTCTTCTATCCAAACACATCTCCTTGCCTTCACCGCTGCTCTCTAGGGCTCCCACTGGTGTGATTTGGACTCTACATGACACAGGTAGGATGCTTATGAATTGAAAGGTCAGCCAAGGCCATGGTTGCCATGTAATCTATGTCAATTACTTGAAGTTCCTCTCTATCTGAGAAAACCAGGCAGGCAGCTAGACAGTCATTCGTTCTGCCTGAAGAAAAGCAGAGTGAACAATTCCCTTGAAATACTCACCTTTATTCACTGACTGTGCAGAATGGATATGCTTCTCACTTGGAGCTTAGGTGAGAAGCCAGTCTTTCAGCAGCCCACCAAACTATCTGAGGTACATTCACCATGGACATTTGCTTTCAGCACCTGGTTAGTCCAGGTTATCAGCAAAAGCAGCGATGTACGTTAACTTCTCATGGAAAGGCCTTGTACTAGCGGGCACTGTTTTTCTGGGGGCCAGCCCATAAGCCCCTGCCTCTGGGGGTGACTGAGCAGGCACATGGGCTCAGCTCCTCTGTCAGGTCCTCCTCACAGGCCTCATGGCATCAGCACCCACTGGCCCACAGCAGCACCCTGTCCCACCCCACACATGGCCAGCGTCAGGAAGCCACGGGCCTTTACTGCTGACCCCCATGTTTTCAGAGAAATATTTCACTCCAGGCTTTTTTTTAAAAAAGCACAATTTTTCATTATTTTTTTCTATCATTTACAAACATTTCACAGAATCATTAGGGTTGGAAGGAACCTCTGGAGATCATTTAGTCCAAACCCCTGACAAGGCAAGGCCACCTGGAGGTTACACAAGAAAGTGCCTAGGCAGGTTTTGAATGTCTCCAGAGACAGGGACTTCACAGCTGCCCTGGACAGCCTGTTCCAGTGCTCTGCCGCCCTCAACATAAGGAAGTTCTTCCTCATGCTGAGGTGAAACTTCTTTTGTTGTAATTTGTGGCCACTGCTCCTCTTCCTGTTGCTGGGCACAACTGAAAAGAGTCTGGCACCATGCTCCTAGCACCTGCCTTTGAGGTACTTCTATGAATTAAAAAGATCCCCTCTCAGTCTCCTCTGGAATAAAAAGACTTAGCTCCTGCAATCTCTCCTAATAAGAAAGATTCTTCAGAGCCCTGATCATCACTGTGGCCCTTTATTTACGGGAGGAGCTCGTGCCACAGGGTAGAGCGCACTCACTCTGCCTCCCTTTCTGCCTCCCCACAGCGCGTTTCCGTCTGACAGCACCACCACACCTCAGCAGCTGCAGTCACGACACCTCCCGCCCCAGCAGGCCCCGCGCATAGCCAGCCCTCGCGAGACTTCCCGTTCTCGCGACAGCGGTGTGCCGCCATCTTACCAGCTTGCCCGCTCGCTCCGTCTGTCTCTGCGGCTGAGGGTAGAGGCGGGACGCGGTGCGTTCCGTAGCCACGCTCGGGGCTCGTAGCTCGTTGCTCGTTGGCCGCGCTGTCCTCCGCCCGCCGCCAAGGCGAGAGAGAGCTGCGGAGAGCACTCCCCGGTTGAGGAGAGGCGAGAGCGGGGCCCGCAGGGAGCAGCCGCTGCTCGACCGGTTCCGCCCCCTTCGTGGTGCTGGGCCTCCGGCCCCTGCCTGGCGGCCTCTGCCGAACCGGGAGGCGAACGCAGACTCGGCGGGTGAGGGCAAGCGAGGCGGGAGCCGGGGTCCCGGCCGGGGGGGCGGCACGGACCCCGCCGCCGTTGCTGCTGTTGCTGCTGCTGCCGGCGAGGCGGGGGGCCCGGGCCGCTCTGGATGGTGGTTAAAATGATCATAGAAAACTTCGAGGCGCTGAAATCCTGGCTCAGCAAGACCTTGGAGCCCATGTGAGTAGCGGCGACCATTTCTCTCTTTCTTGCCCGCTCCAAAATAAACCTTTCCTTGGAAAAGACGGGGATCCTCAAGGGAGGGAAATATAGCGCCGTAGCGGCCTGTGGGGGCATCCTGGGGGATGCCCGCCCAGCACCCCTCTTTCCCGCGGCCCCCTTCGGTGGGGGGCCACGTTGTGGCCCCGCTTTCCCGGTGCCGTCTTCGGCCGGGAGGTAGGACCGTCTTTCTCCAGAGGCTGCAGCTTCCCCCCCTAGCGACCGCACTCGTCTCTCCCTTTGTAGGCCAGGGTAAGCGGGTGATAATGTGTCTGCGTGTGCAGCTCGCTGTTCCCTGCTCTCAGCCCCTGTAGAGGCCAGCTTAATAACCACCGCCTGCCGCCCTGTCCAGTGACCTTCTGTAGGAGAGCTCAGGTGCTATGAGACGTTTTGCAGGGGCCTGGGATCTTCCCAGTAGCATGTTCTGTAGACTCGTAGCACTTAGTTCTCGGTTGTTTTGAATATTGGACGCTCTTTTGTTTCCCTCTCCCCAAACAAAAATTGCATCAGTAGATCACTTGGGAGTAGGAGCCCCAGAGAATAATTTGCGTATTTGTGAGTACCTGCTTGGCCTCTAAGCATAACATTTAAGTGAGTAATTGGGGCTGTTTTGCAAATAGTCTGCATCTTCCTTCTCTGAATGATAGTTTAGTGGAACTAAGATGTGAACTTAGTTTTAAAGGTTTTGCCTTCTGGAAATGTGGTGCCTACAGACGTTTTAGATCAAAGTATGCAGTTGTCATTCTGAAAGCCTGTTTTAGCATGTGGGGGTTAAATTGCTGGAGCTTGATTTGAATCAATAGAAGTAGAACTTTTACTTCTGGTATTAACTTCTGATGTGTTTGGCCAGTGTCAGTTTTTGATGCTGTCAAATGGATGGTGTGTAAAGTCTGCTTTATAGCATCCATAGTTAAATATATGTATGTACATACATAGTTTGGCTTATGCTGAAATAACTTGGAAAAGTAAAAAAAATCCTGGGACACTTTTCAGAGACCTTTATTTGTGGGTTTTTTTTTTATTTTTTTTTTTTTTTTGGGGGGGGGATGGAGTGGGTATAGTGCTTTAGTTGTTCTTTTGGGTTTGGGTTTTTTTCCATAGGACCTGGTCCAAACCACAATGAAATAGATAAGTCTTGAACTTAATTTGAGTGGACTTTGAATTAGGTCTGCAGCAAATTATATCCAGTGCCTTCATGTAAAAGATTTGACCCTTAAGACTGGTAGGATTATGTTATTGTTGTTTGGAAAAAAAAGTCTTGTGAAGGTTTAATTTGGGGAAGGTGAATTAATGTCACTTTTTAGTCAATGTAAGGTAGTAGCAGAATAAAGGAACACATTGGTATGGTAGTATTAGAATAACAACAAACTGTGTTCTATGGTAATAGATCCAGGTAGTCCTCTGGATGCTCCCTGTTAGTCTCTGGATACTTTTTTTGCATGAATATTCTGTAAAAGTTAATGAGCAGTAAGATACCAGTGTTCTAGAGTATGCTGGTCCAGGAGGCTTGCAACAGACAATATTGAACTTTGAAGAACATTGTAATTACCAAAATATATGTTGGTAGGTTGAAATGATGAATTGTACACACTTACCTCTCAGTTCCTCAGCAGCTGGAGATTGATCTGTTAACTTCAAACAGTTTACAAGGAGCATATTTAAGTTCTGTGAAACCTGGAACAAGAACTCTGTTTGTGGCATTTATAGGAGGGCTTTGGCTGACTTCCAGATCCCTTTGAGCAAATGCAATAGGCTTTTTGGATTTTGCAGGTCTGTATCTAAAATTAATTGATACAGTTCTGCTTTTTTGTGTTTATGCATCAGGAGCTGAAATTTAACTTTCACCAGTGAATAAGTTTCCTATTAGCAATATAAATACTGAATGTTTGCCAAATACTATTTACCTAGAGGTCAGTGTCGTTCCTCAGTCTTTCCCTCAAGTCCTATTCATTAGCAATGTGCAGTAGTAACTTCTTGTTCTGGTAACAAACTCTGGTTGTTCCTTGTTTTTCTATTTGTTTGCATGCTGAACTGACATATCTGCTAGTGGTAGTAGGCAGTTAAAGGGTGAAATTGTGATTTTCAGCTTTTGTGATCAGTGTGATTCTGTGCTTTCAGGGCTAAAAGGAGCAACATGTTTCTGTTAAGTTAGATATTCTGTGTGAGCAGTTCAAATGCAGTTCTCATGCTGGAAAGCTATGTCATGGCACAGGGAACTGCAGGCCTGGAGGATGAGTTCTCTGAATTTTTAGCTTTGGGAGGAAAAAAGCCAGAAGCAGCTGTTAAATTCAGTTTTGCGCAGTGTCCTATGTAATTACGTTATTCCAGTAAGTGTCATAGTTGGTGGAGAGGTATTGTCATTTTCCAGCAGTCAAATACTCTTGGAGCTGCTTTTGATCTCAGCTATCTGAAATGTGTGCCTACAGCCATAACTTTTGGGTGTATGAAAATTTTAGTATGTAGTTACTTCTAAAGAGGTAAGAGCTATTGGTGCAGTGCTAGTGCAATGAAGCCCAGAGTGCTGGTTGTCTGGAGGTGTTACCATAGCCTGCAAATAATTTTTAACTTGTTTTTTCCTTTTAATGAAACACAAAATGTGCCAACTGTTTTTATCTTACTGCTCTTTCAGAAAGCTTTAGCTGCAGATAGGCAGCTGAATTTCCTAACTGTAGTAAGGAAGACACCACTGTATTAGATCATTATGTAGGTATTGTCTCAGTTTTAAAGGGAGAAGTGCATTTGAGAAAACATACAAATAAATTTTATACACATTTAGATAGGTCTATATGTGCTAGTTATCTAGAGCTTAGTTAGAATATACTTCATTTTCCAAGTTGTCTGTTTCCAGCTAGCTAGCAGTTTTTAATTGGGATGTATAGCTTGCTTCAAAAGCCATAAAACGTGCATTTCTGGAACACTTCTAGAACTAGAAGATGGAACAACCTTTATGGACATTGTTGTTTTATCATGAAGTTTTATCATTAAACTATTTCAAGACACTATCAGGAATGCTAACTTTTTAGTATAATGGAGTGTGTTATGTAATTGTATGAACTTAAAATTACTTGGCTGTTGGATTGCTTTCCCGTGGTGTCCTGGGTAGCACTGTTCATAGACGAGAGAATGTTTGGAGGAGAGTTTTTGAATTTTTTGTTTGTGGTTAGTTGATGGATTTTTTGGTTGGTTTGTTTTGGATGTCTCTAATGCCTTTGGCAAAGCCTTGGTGATCCTTCGTACAAACACTCCTTATCTGAGTTCAGACTTGTTGCAGTGAGGCAGAAACTGCAAATGCTGCTATGCTGGAGCATTTAGACAGTCCAGCTCTACTTGAAGGGTGGTAGATCTCTAGGAACTTTCTACAGTTCTACAAAGATAGGCTTCTTTAGTGATTTTGGAAATACTCCTAACTGAGCTGCTCAGTTTGGTGTACAGAAAATTAGTGAGCATACACACAGAACCGCTATAGATACAGCTATGAGAATGTAGTACTAGTGTAAACAAAGTGGCAAGATTATTATTTTTGCACTGTGGCTGCTCTGTGTTTGACTGGAGCTCTTTTGTGTGTTCAGCTCCAGTCTCTGTGAAGAAGGCATTTCTCAACAGTCTTCTGCATTGCTTGCAGATAGCAATATGCTTAGTTTCTAGTGTTACACGCTTTCTTGTTCATGGCATGGCTCCCGTGAAGTTTTTGGAAATGTTAAACTTGGAATATAACTTCTATCTGTCTATCACTTCTAATTTCTGTACCAACAAGGTTCTCACTGAGCCATATTTATTGTGATGGGTTTCTTTTCTGCCCATCCATTCTAGATCCTACATAAACTGCATGTATAATCCTTGCTGGAGTATCAGGATCTGGCTTGGTAAAGCTCCAAGTAGGGATGTCTTTTTCATTTTTTTTCTTGAATTTGTTTGAATCTCTACCTGTGTAAAAAATTAGCTTTTCTGTACTAAAGCTGAATTCACCATTTTGTAAGACATTGTAATGTTCTCCCCTTGCCCTAATTCTTTGTAGTGAAAATTTTTCTTGTTTTTAATTACTTTGTGTAAATTAATTAAAATCTTGTGCTGGCCCAGTGAATTTTGCTTTCAATTTGAATAAGGCTCCCATATCTAATTTTTTCCACTTTGCTATAATTATGTTCTTGCGAAGGTTTGTTCTTGTACTAAATCAGACTTGAAAGGAAGATGAAAAAAATACCTTAACCAATTTTTGTAAGTTGTTTAAGCATACCTAATTAAAATGGAGAGATTTTTTCCATTGGTTAATCCTGCAAGTGATCATGATGCTCAAACTACTTATATCAGAGGGAGTAGAATCCAAATTGTTTAAGGACTATTTAGAGTATATCTGTTACTGGAATAGTTTATGGCAAACAGTCAGTATGCTCTGGTGTTCAGTTATGCCTTCACTGTTCCGTTTTTGTTTGTCATCCTTTTCAACCTTTGGTAAATCTTATAATAGTTTTTGGCTGTTTGGATCTTTGCTCAATTGTTAATAGGGTACTGGTTAGTTATCTTCACCCAGTTACTTAAGAAAGTTGGTGACTAAAAAAGATCTAATAATGGCATAAGGAACATGCTAATAAGCTAGGATACTGAAAGAATATAAGTAAGTTAAAATGAAAAACTTCGGCATTCCTTTGCACATACATTGTGGCCCACTGTCCTACCTATAGCACTCATCAGCCTACCAGGAGCTTTCGCTCTCATTTCCCATGAAACTTCCCAAGAAGTTCAAAAGGAATAGATGTTTCTCTTCTTTATGTTTACTCTGTCAACACTTTAAGCTATTTATAGCTAAGATATATAAAGCAGAAATATGTGTCATTGGTATGTCACTGGCTTAACACTAGTGAAGATACTCTTACACATCTGTTATGAAACTTGGTTTGTTCACAGGACTAGCGGGAAGCTGCTGTGTTTGGGAAATTGAGGTCCTTAACATAGTGTGCTGATACTGCTAAGCTTCTCTGTAAAAATACTGTGATAGAATTAAAATGTATGTGTTATAAGGTATAATTGAAAACTGAACACAGAGAAGAAAATTATTCCTGTTACAGGAAACCTCTCTTGTTCTTACAGTGAATGTCAGCAGCAAAATGGAACCCCTTGGCTGCATTGCATATCGTCACAGATACTCTGTTATGATTTTTGCTTTCTGCGCTGAATGTGTTAGCCAGCTAGCAAGCTGACAGCTGTTCTGCCTTGTGAGAGCTCTCTTGAATCTAGAGGTGGCATTTTAAGCTGCTGGTTGCAGCTGTATGAATATGTCAGATGTGGGTATCATAATGATTTAGAACTATTGTAATGACATCAGTAACTTACGTAACAGCATTGGAGGCTGTTGCGTTGCTCAATGTATTTCTGTATTATTAAAGTTAATGAAAGTGAGCATTGTAACAGTGGTCCTCATCTACAGTAGTGTTTCAGGAGCTGGATCTTGCTGAATGAGTATGTCATCCATACTGTAGCTTTTTATACATTTATTTTTTTTTAGTAGCAACGCAGCAGAATGGTAGAGCTGCCTAAATTAGACCAAGCTGTTCTGCCCAATAAGCAGCAGACATTTTTCTGCGCCCACTCAACCCTGCAAATATGAAGCATTTCTCTCAGCCTTCAAACATAACCATGTCCACCTTGATAATTGTCAAGAATTGAGCAGCATTCTAGAGAAGTGTAAATACTGATCTTTAGGCAGCAAAACTAGACTGAAATTTAGGTTGTAAATTCTCAGGATCGGAGCATGGCAAATAATACGCACCTACATGTTATTTCCTTTACAGAGAGATCATTCACTGCCTGGAGGACTTCAGACTGCTTTTTTGATCTCTGTGTACTCTGGTAGTTTAAATTTGAGTGGCTAGTTTCAGGACTTGCAGCACCTTTTTGGTCTGTACACTCATTTTGAAAAATGAAGGGGAAAACCCTCGCATGGTTTCTTTTACTGTATTAAGAGTTGTGTGTGCACAATAGTTGTGTCCAAAATTAAGTCTAGATTGAGGGATTGTCATTAGCTTGAAATGAAAGCAATCAGATGTGTCTGAAATGGGCAAGTAATGGGTTTTTTACAAGGAAACTGTATGGAAGTTTCTTTTCTGTCCTTGCTCCTCTCCTTTCTCCAAGCACACTTTTTTCCTTAAGTGAGTAACCATGTTAATTTTGTGAAAACTGTCAGATTACAGTTTGACAGCTTCAGCATGGGAATCTTTTATTCTCCCCCTGCATGGTAAAAGGTTATGTACCCTGTAGTTAATTGCTACTTATGTATATCTCCTTTTGAGAATTTGCATCTGTTTTCCAAACATTTTCATGAGACGGTAGACTTTGGAATAGTAGATTTTTATTTTTTTTTCACTTTCATAGAAAAGACATAGAAACGTGTGAATTAGGTTATACTGCAAAATTATTTTTTTTTCTCTGCAATGGTTGCGTTGTTGTCTAATAATTGTAAAATTTAAGCAGCAGTTTGTCTCATCATGCCAGTGAGATTTTTGGAAATTAAAGGATTATCCTCTTGTTAAACTGATTTCTGTAGTATTTACTACAGCAGAACGGTGCCAGTTCTGCAGCAAATGCTGTAGATACTATTAAAAGAATAACTAGAAATAATAACTTTCTTAAGGCTCCAGTTCTAAGTGGCTACTTCACTTACTGAGGACTGACTGAAATGAAGAATTGCAGATTGAGGAACTTCATAGCAATATGTGAGATTTTCTGAGAGGAAAAAAGGTATTTCAGACCTTTTCTCAAGCTAGTTTGCTTTAGCTTGTTTATATGTAGGAAGCATTGAATATCTATCGTTACTCATTTTGTGCTTTGTCAGGAAGTCAGACTGGAGTAGGATAGGCAAGGTTAATAAGCTATTTATATGTGTGAATTTTTCAGGTATACTATCAACATGACAACTATCATTCTTGAATCAGCTTGCTATTTTTTAATTCCTTCTTCTTCCTTTTGGTTTAAGAATTCATCTGGTTGGTTTATCTGGTTGGTTTGTGGGGGTGTGTTTGCTGTCAGTGTGAGTATTTGTACAAGAGTCGTAGCGGCCTTATTCAGTGTTTTCTTGATGGAGAGTTCAGGGCCCTGTTGGAGAGAGATTGCCAAAATTCTCAGGGTATTTAGTACTACAGATTTTTAGATCTCCCTTTCCTTATGATAATTTTTACATTCAAAGTACTCAGAACAGCATGTTTTTTCATTTGAAGATGTATTTTTGTTACTGATGCTTAAAGACATTCTTGGGCACTAACTTCACACAATATTGCCTCAGCATACGATAGTCAAAGTTTGTGCTTAGTCTCTCTTACGGCTTGAAAGATATTTACTGAATGCTTCTATTTAATATCTTTTGAAAGGGTTATGTAATATTTATGTACAAATGTATTATGTTTGTTTAGGTTATCTGCATTTTTAAATTACTTTTAGCTGTTTTGATGAAGTCTAAGTCTGTATAAGCTCTGTTGTTAATAAAGGATTTTGTATGTGCAGCTATACCAGTAACATTCTTTTTTTATTTTAAAAGAACTTCAATATGTGTTCCACATCCACTGCATTTGTAAATTAGGGCTGATGTCTGTAATTGTATGGTGATTTTAAAAGTCAGTGAGTTTTCAGAAGATATTTAGTATTTTATATTTAAAAATGTGTAAATCTGAGTGTTGGATATATTGAATATTGTTTAATGAATTGCAAAGTATTCAAATAAAAAGACTGTACAGGGAAATGAGTCCTCTTCAGCTAAACTACTTTTCCCTTCTCAAACATTTATTATTAAAAAAAAAAAAAGTATATATTTAAGGCTTACTCTTAACAACTTCAGATTTCCTCTTCTAATTTCTTTATTTGAAGTAGTAATTTCATATAAGAACTTCAAAACTGGATGAGATCAGGAAGAAAGGATTTTGAACTTTTTTGTGAGGCTTGATGCAGTTGTGAACTCTTGCTCCTACAACTGAACAAAATATTTGGTTGGCTGTTACTTTCCTTTTTGAAACTTCTCTGTGGTGGGTAGCAGTTGGAGGTGTTTGGATTGTTCTCTGAAGAACATACAGAGCTCTAGCAAGAGAATTTTTCCATCTATGGCTCTATATTAAATGTTGTTTATTAAAGTGGGGCTACAAGAGCCATCTCTTATTTAATATAGAGCAGTCGACACTGCATGTTCTCTGACTGGAAGAGTACAGGCTGCAAAAAAGCTGTACTAGAGGTAAAACTATTTAGCATTACTAGTTAGGGTCGTGTATTCAGACAGTGGGTGTAAGAATACATGCTGTGGTGTTTAATTGTAACTGGCACTGGGAGTTAACAGTGGAAATGAGTTCAGGTAACTTTTGCCAACAGGTTTATGTTGTTTGTTAAAATGTGAAAGTGAAAGCAAGAAGAAAAATTTGTGATTATTTATGCTAATTATTAGTTGCAGAAAATGCCTACAGAAAGTTGGGAGGATGTTGTTATGGGGCTCTAAGTTGCAAAACGTTCTGCATCTTTCAATGCGTGTGAATGTTTTTCTAGCAGCCAAACTTTAGCATAAGGATAAATAATGTCTAAACTTCTGTCACTTATAACACACACTGCCATTTATGTTGAGGTTTGTCTTCTACCCCACCATATTCAGGTTAGGCTAAGGATTCAAACCTTTATCTAACAATTGAAAATGTATATAGTTCAGTGAACATTAGAATTGAAATAGAAATTTACTTTTAATTTTGAATGCAGATGTGAAATGTATAGGTAGTATTCTGATTTTTCTAATTTTTCTGAATTGTCAGTTAAGGACCTTTCTCTATTAATCTTATAATCTGCAAGAATATAGTGATACATGCTGCATTGGAAATCCTGCTGCGCAGTGTATTTTGTCATCATCACCATGGGTGCCTTTCCTGTTTACTTTAAAGTGATATCACTTAAAAGTGTCGACTGCAAGTGCATAAAATACAAGACAGGGGTTTAGAAAAGCTGATAAAGCATGCTTAAAATGAGTGAAAAATCCATGTATGCACAACAAGCATATTGAATATTGTTCACACGCAGATTGCTATTCTGTAAGAAACTACAGTCAATCTAGAGAACATAAAAACTCATTTGTCAGAAAAACCCAAGGCTCTTATAATCCAAACCAGCTGATCTTGTCTAATTCAAAGGATGGAGAATTTATAGGCAACATTTTGGAATTCAGTTTGACTGAAAAAGAGAAAGAATTGCTTTTAAAAAAAGCAGTTCTCCCCCAAACAAAACCATTAACAGTGATAATCCAGAATACTTAATAGCTGTAAAGAACAGAAATTTTTAGGCAGACCTACTGTATTGACAGTCCTGTATGGTTTACTTCATGAGAGCCATTACTCCTCTCTTCTACCACTTCACATTTCCAGAAATTTAATTTTGGCATCATCTTAAAAAGCAAAGTCTGAAAAGCAGTAAAAGATCA
This sequence comes from Psittacus erithacus, assembly GCA_009867235.2. Classification (NCBI taxonomy): domain Eukaryota; kingdom Metazoa; phylum Chordata; class Aves; order Psittaciformes; family Psittacidae; genus Psittacus; species Psittacus erithacus. The sequence goes on along the minus strand of WYDI02020175.1, from coordinate 1,440 downwards.
GACTATAACCGTGTTAATTCTATCTAAATTGCTAATTATAGAAACAATTGTGGTCTTCACAGTAGTGTGGAGAAAACAGATCAGTTGTTTATGGTTTTCTTTTAAGCTTTGAGCAACAGATATAGAAGAGGAGACTTCTGTTTCAAGTCAGTATGTAAAAAAAAAAAAAAGAAAAAGGAAGTCAGCCTTTGGCTTGTGTGAAGTTTTTTGGTTTAATTTTAAAAAGTGAAAAGGAAACAAACTGTACTGTATTTATAAAAACATTTTCTCCATCTCACTCTGGCACAAAATGAATTCATTATTGATTATTTAATATCATCTGTTAGTACTTCTCAAATACAGCATTTGTTGAATAGCCAAAATAAACACAGAGTTTTAATTTGAAAGCATCTAAGTTCTTCCTGTTGTGTACAGGGGTATTTCTACGCTTACATATTGAGTAATACTTAGAGTTCAGTATGAATTGTTTTGCATTGTTCATATGTGGTTGTATAGCATACAGAGTGATAAATGCTAAGACAGTACCAGAGGAGAAAATGATTGTGTTTTATAAATTCAAAGTTCAAGTATTTTCATTGAGGATGTTTTTATGAGAGTATCTCCGAGTTGGGTGGATGGATTTAAATTTTAAGGTTGTTCTGGGATGGGTAGTATTCCTAAGACTTCCAAAATCGTCATAGTGGGGAGGGGTGAAAGCACTAATTGCTTGCTTGCTGTTTTTAAACCATTTTTGTTTGAGTTTGTTTGGGTTTGAGGTTGGTGGGGTTTTTTGGGGTTGTTTTGTTTTTGTTTTTTTGTTACACATTTTGTAGTGTGGCTTTCCAGGCCAGTCTTTCTATTTTTCTACTCTGCTTATGAGTGAGGAATTACTTTTAAACTGTACATGAGGTTGTTGTATAGTTGCTATCGTAGAAGCTGGAGAATTAAAGTACATATTGAATTACATTGCAGTAGTTAACAGCAGTGAGTTTTTACCTTCTGGAATTATATGTGTATTGTGTTGTAATTTAAGTCAGTTGTAGCAGATTTCGAATGATGATGGGTGACTATTATCAGATGATAACCATATTTGTGGAAATTGAAATAAAAAACCTAAACCCAGCTTGCAGTGTTTTATCTGATTTTTGTGAAGAATAGAAAGGTGAAGAAAAGAATTTAGTGTTATCATGTGAAAATTGTCCTGTCCTGCAAAGATTGTTTTCCTGTTATGAGTGTAGATAGCTAATATGAAAATCGCACAGTAATTTTCTGAGTCATGATTCAGCTTGAAGCTAGGAGAGGACTGAAGCTTTCTTGTAGTGACACTGAAGTAGCATTAAAGAACCGGGGGGGGGGGGGGGGGGGGGGGAAAAAGAAGAAGAGGGACAAATTCAGAAGTGAAATGAAGAGGATAATACAGCTTAAACTGAAGGCTGAGAGCAAGCACACAGCAATCAGCAT
>WYDI02020174.1:0-30787 GCA_009867235.2 Psittacus erithacus | reverse complement strand
ATAGACTGTTCTTATCTCAACCTGTGGGAGTTGTATTCTTTCGATTCTCTTCCCCATCCCTCCGGGAGCCGAAGGAGGAGGTGGGGGGGCAGTGAGTGGGCTGTGTGGCAGGCCTAAACCACGACAGTCAGTCCATTTAATTTACATAATTCCAAAAGATTTTGATACATTTTCAAAATGAGAAGCAAGTGGAATTTTCGGTCCTTAAAAATTCTAGACTGAAATTAATATTCAAGAATATGTGTGACAGTTCTTAAACCTCCTTAGGAGCTGTTGCCATTTCATGGTCAATGCCAGATCTCTTCTGTTAATAATTTTAAACCAATTATCAACCTGAGACTTATCTGGTTTATTACACCCTCTCTAAAATGAAGATGAGTTGCATTGGCTTGTGTCAGATATGGTCCCAAGGAACGGAATGGCTGAAGGCAATTTATCCCATCCATTCCATCCCACCCTCCATCTGTTTACTTTGAACACTTGAGGACTTTCAGTTTCATGTTTCCCTTGATCAGGGACCATTAAGTTCATGAATGTACTTTAATTTTCACAAATAGATGCCAAAATGAGAAGTTCAAACTAATTTTCTTTTATGAGACAAGACTGGATTTGGATTTAGTTTTTGAGGAAGACAAAGGTGTAAATCTAATCCTCTTTCATTCTATTCTTCAATTGCTTTTTGTTTCAGCTTAGCTATCCTGCATCTTCCTCATAGATTTATGTTATAGATTTAGGTTACTTTCAGAGTTTTACATCTGGAAAAAAAATTTTGCTATAAAGCAGTAGCAGTCACAGGAAAGCTTATTTTAATGTCACAACATAAAAGCTGCATATATTATTTTAGGTTCAGAGGCAAAATGAAGGTTGGTGCTGTGAATATGTAACAGTAAAAGACCAAACAAAGGAGTTACAGCTTCTTCTGGTGTCATACAAAACAACAAAATAGAAAACTGAGCATAGGATTTTCATTTAAGTTTCCAAGAAGCTTTTTCATTTCAATATATATGGAGAATGCAGGGCATTCCTTGTTTCTGTCTGACTGCAGTCTAACCTAAATAGTTAAGGGCATTGTAAGAATATAGAGATTGAAGTATTAATTTATTTCTTCATTAATTCCTGTAACACTTTTATTAAACTAATGCGCTGACACTGCTGAGGAATATGCTCCATACCTTTTCATGTTCTTATTGAGACTTTTTATATTATATATACCTGCTCATCGTATTCAAGTTGATGTGAAGGGAAATTAACCTTAATAGTTGAACAGCTGAATCTCCAAGATACCACACTGGAAATGGAAAAATTCTTTGTGAAACTAGTCAATTTCTCTAAAACCTGTAATGTTAATAGTGTGATTTATTGATAATGGTTTCTTTTTATATCTTAAGCAATACTTATTTTGTACATTCTAAGTGACTTCTTAATAAATATGTTTACAAAGACTTTTGTAGATAGACATGAAAGAGTATCATACTAAAGGAAAAGCACCGAGACAAATGGTGTGGGATATACATTCTGTTTTCAATGTTCCTCAACTGATGTGCTTACAGAAGGGATTTTCTTCAAAGGTTTATCACAGCCATAGCCATAAGCATATAAACTCAATGCACAGCTGTTTAGTGTGATCTAAGAAAGGAGTTTATATTGTGGAGTGAAATGTATGAAATGATTCCCCCAGGTTTATGGCTTTCTTTGATTCCACATTTAAAGAAAACAAACCAAACGAGTTTCCTCTGTAGTTGACCTCACATTTTAGTAGGAATAGTGATTAAAAAGAACCCTGAACATGCTTAATTTCACTCAGCCCCACTTTTAGATGTGCTACCCTAAAAACCAAGATTGCCATGAAATAATGCGACTGTTTCCTACTTCACACTCACAGAGTAAATAAAGAAAAAAAAGACTACTTGCTCCACTTTCCAAATAAAGGCAGTTAAGATCTTAATGCAAGGAAAGATGTTACAAAGACATAAATAGATCTGTCATTTTAAACTCAGGTGAAGGTGGTGCTGGTACAATGATGCAATTCAATAATTAAAATGATTATAGAACAGATGGCATTCAACAGCACATAAAATCCTGTCCATCAATCGCTCAGGGAAGGGAATCAATTAAACCACTTAGTGAAAGTGTAAGACAGAATATTAAAGTTTTACAGGTACCTTATAGAGGCTATATCCCTTTCTCAGGTTTCATTTTTGCATCAAAATTTAAAAGGAGGGAGTTAAAAGAGGAATTAAAGAAGTTTCACTGTGAACTCTGTGTGTCTATAGATAAATCGATGATCCTAAGTACTTTGTGAAGTGCGCTTGCTGCCACAGTGGTATCTAATAGATTTTTCTTTTTTTTCAAATAACTACAAATAATTTATATTTGAAAAGGATTTAGTTTGACTGTTTAATTGAGCCTAATCATAGCAATTAAAATCTCCTAGATATTACAAATAAGACAGAAAACTAAACTCAGTGGTAGTTCCTGGTTTCAGTTATATAAAAAGAAGCTTTTCTTTTTGCATTTCAGGTCTTCACCTACGATCATAATGAACAAGAAAAGAAAAACAAGTAAGGTAAACTATTTTTAAATCTTAAGAAAGACTATGTTTGAAATAAAAATAGAAATGTCTGCTGATTTTTACTGTTGGAAGATTGGTGCATTCATTGTTTCTTTTATTTAAGCTGCAGTTCCATTGTACTGTTGATGTAGCCTACAGAAAGAGCAAGGCTCGCTGAAACCATTAACCACTCCTGAAATGTAAGAATAATAGACACTCTTCAGAAGTTACTAGTGCTCATGTAATTCTTAATTTGGACCTAAATGTCACTTATTCTCCCCAATTTTTCCTTTCCCTGCTTTCAATAGTTATCCAAGGTGTATTTTGCACATAATTGTTGTTAGGCATAGTAAGTACAAAATTCGTGGCAGAGTAATAATCATATTATTACAAAGAATGTTAATAGCTGCTGTATCAATAACTCTCAAGCATATTTAATCGAAATAATATTCAGGGCTGTAATACTGCTAGTGTCTGAAAATGGCATGGTTGACCAGCATGGAAGGTAGTAGAAGCCATCTTTTGTTTGATGCACAGTCTTAGTCCCTAATGATCATTAATTAGTCATTAGATCATTAATTGATTAGTCCCTTAGAGATCATCTCTTGTACAGGACTGCATGGGTCAAGCTCAAATTCTGTGTGTTAGTACAAGGGAGAAGTGGATCAGGGACAACATACTTTCAGTTTCAGAGAACTTATTCTCCTTGACTTCTTTTGTACTACAAAATCCATCTACTTAACTGCAATGGGTAGAACACAAAGATTTATCTGTCACAGAGAAAACTGCAAAGGACCTTTTATTTGTGTGCATGTATTTCCCCCACCTACTATATATGTTAAAGGACTCCCATTCCCACTGATTTTAGCTGGGATACAGTTAGTTTTCTTCATGGTAACTGGTATGGTGCTATGTTTTGAATTTGTGCTGAAAATAGTCTCATAACACAGGGATGTTTTAGTTACTGCTGAGAAGTGCTTACATACAGCCAAGGCCTTTTCTGCTTCTCACATCACCCCATCAGCAAGCAGGTTGGGGACAGGCAAGAGGTTGTGATGGGACACAGCCAGGACAGCTGACTTCAGCTGACCAAAGGGATAGTCCAGACCATGTAGCAATGAGGGTATTCAATAAAAGCTGGGGGAAAGAAATAGGAAGAGGGATGATCAGAGTTACAGCGTTTGCCTTCCCAAATAACCTTTACACGTGATGGAGCCCTGGGTGTGATGTTCAAGAGCCCCTTTTTGTGTTCGTCTCAAAACAGCTCAAAAGATATAAGGAACTGACAGCTCCTTGACACCTCCTTGCTGCTTGGGCAGACAGGGGTCGGGGACAGAGCAGGGATAACAGTCTGAGAAGGTGCAAGATGGTTTTCTTTACTGTCTATTCTGAGGCAATGATGATCAGCCGCCCAGGCAACGAAGTGCCCACAAACAGTGGCACAGACAATGCTGAGCCCATTAGGGCATTTGTCTGATAGCCCTGCTAATGAGTCTCACCTGTGAGAGGATTCCAAGAGGCCCCTGACCCTATAAAAAGGCAGCCGGCCAGCAGATATGTGGAGTGTGCTTTCCTGTTCTGGGTTTATTGTTGGTAAGGGCTGCAGAGATGATATTTGAAAGATTTTTCATTCATTGACCAAGGTGACCCACGAGATGGTGGGCCTGCTTCTCTGTTGCCATCTTTCTTTCCTTTCTCCTTCTACTTTAGCTCTTTTAAAAGAAGAGGAGCTTGCTAAGGCTTTTGTTTCTCGTGACACAGCTTTAGGGGAAACTGATAAATATTTTTTTTTCTTTTTTTCTTTCCCCCTCTCCACTTTTAAATCTTTAGAGCGCCTGTGGTTTCTCCTGTGAACCGTGCAGTGTGGTAAGAGACCTGCTGAGTGGGGTGAGACAGATGGCTACTACTGCTGGGGGGTAGTGAATGAATTCCATATTTTGCCTTGCTTGTGTGTGTGACTTTTCCCCTACCTAATTAAACTAGCTTTATCTCAACCTACGAGTTTTCTCACTGTTACTTTTCTGATTCTCTCCCTCATCCTGCTAGGCAGAATGAGCCAGCTACTGTGTGGGGCTTAGCTGCCTACAAAGCTATACCCACAACCCATTTATGCCTTGAGAAAGCACACATACAGCTTTTTCTGCTTCATGTATAGTGGTCCTTTTTCCTTTGTGCTTTTGTACCACGCTTCCTTTGCGTGCAGTGTGGCTGTGCCCAGTGCTGCTGGGGGAGCTGTTTTTCACACTATACGGTCTTCCATCTGTTGGCAAGGCCGCACGCTGCATCAGCTGACTGAGAGTGTCAGCTTCATGCTGCAGTAGCTAGCAGCCCCCCATGGCCTTTCATTCTTTGCTAATATTTTTTGACACCTTCCAGACTTGCAGGCTAGCCAGGAAGAAAAATGAATAAGGATAAATTGCTGTGCTAAAGTGCATCGTTAAGAACAAAGAAACAAATAAATGGCTGGCCCTTTAAGTTACGGATTATTTCTTGTTCATCTGCTTAAACAGGAGAAATTAGCATGGTAAATGCTGTTCTGCTCGGAAACTATTATTCTTTTTAATAAATATTCTGGGAATAGTTTTATATGTTTTGCAACCTTGAAGTCCCCTGGTTATAAATCATCAATGTTCTGTATGGCACAAGCATGTTTTAAATTGTGTACCCACTGGAAAAATCTGCATATTGTTTTTCTGAATGCTTTTTTCCTTGCACCCTAAATTTATAAATCATCTTTTCACCTTCTTAGAATTTTTATTTTCCAAATTTGTCTGTGTGCAGTGAGGGGAGGAGAGCCAACAGATACCCTGTCTTTTCTTATAACTGTACTTCTTAAGCTAATAGAAGTGATGAAAGGCTTATGCTGTATTAAGGATTCAGCTAGGTTTTCCAATCACATGCTGTGGAATGCCTTTCCTTAAAACAAGTGCAAAGAGCATCTGATCACCTACCTAAAAATAGTACCTTTTAATAGAATGCATGAGATGCTGAAGAGAGTGTGGGAAGCAGCTGGGGCTGTGCTGGTCTGCATTAGGTCACAGTAGATGCCATCAGTAGTAACCTGGGTGATTTGGTGTCATTCCAGATGATTAGGTGCTTATGACAGCCACAATCTCTACTAGGTTTAAGCTCTCCTTCAGCAAATGACTTTCAGGATGCCCTACAATCAAAAGCCTTTGAATAATACCTATATAAAAAAAAAATAACAGTAAAAGTTCGCATGATTATTTTAACAGGTTTATATTTAATAAAATGCTCAGAATGCCGATTAATGCTTGATATAGCTATAATTTTTGTGTCACTGAAGTACCATGCAGCTATTATGACATCTCTTGTACAGAGTACATTGCTTTATCATACATGTTCTTTTCATCTTCTGTTGCACTAGAACTCTGCTTGTTTGATACATTAGTTACAACAGCTCTTAATTTAGAATTTTATTCTTGTTCTCATATGTAACATGCCCCACTTCTGGATTTGGCCCAGAGGCTCATCATTAGTGATTTTATCTCTTACTTCATTCTTCTGAATCATATAGAAAAATATATGCCATTTTGATTGTTAATATCAAGAACATAAAACAAATATCTCCTATTACACTAGTCAGATTACTCAGGGAGGGGGGGATTGTCAGCTTGGTGCAAGTCATATTAGAGTACTCTACAGTAAACACAGTCATCCAAAGCATACTGACATCCAGCTTCAGATTGCTTTGCTGAGTGTGCCTTTCACCTTTTCCCCATTGATTTCCCAGTCTGAGCAAGTGAATTTGAACCTACTTAGTTCCTAGCAACTTCCTAAAATCAGTAGCAAATCGCAATTTGCAAGAGTGGTCTCATTAAACCTAGCAGTGCTATCACTGCTACTGCAAATGAGTGAGAGCCTTGTAGCCCAGCCTAAAGCTGAAAAGAGGAGTTATATGTGATATGGAAAAGCATATGTCCTGAAATAATGTAGGGAATAATCTGCTACTTTATTCCATGAATTAAAAAGTAATAAATACTGTTTTCCTTGACTCCATCTTTTGCTTGTGTGTCAAGATGTAAGATCTCTTAAAGTTCATGAATGTTAATGAAGTATTTCTCCAGGAAAACAAACACTCCCCATCTCCATGTTCCAAATGTTAGAAACTTGAATAATGGAAAAATTCCTCACAATTCCACAAGAAAATCGGGAGGACAGACTCAAGTATCAGTGGGAAAATGTTGATTAATGGATTTGTCTGTAGTACCTGTTAGATTGAGATGGCAATGGTCATATAAAAAGCACACTTATTTTACTGTGAAAATGAACATGGTAGTAACAGAAAGTGGTGTCTGAAACAAAGATAACCTGGAAGCGCAGGAGCAAATTGTCATGTTGGGTATGGCTGAGATGAAGTTAATGCTCCCTATGGCAACCCTCGTATTGCTTTTCTTTGCATTAGTGTTAACCACCAGCATTTTGGCTACCGTTAATCAGTGCTTGCTCAATATCAGGCTGTCTCTCCAACATTTTCCTCTCACCAGTAGGCTGAGGGTGAGAAAGATCTTTGGAGGGGACATAGCCAGGGCAGCTGACCCAAACTGACCAAAAGGATATTCTATATATCCCATTCTATACCATATGATGTCTGCTGAGCAAAAAAAGCTAAGAGAATGAGGGGAAGGGTTGAGGAGGAGGGAATTCATTGTGATGATGTTTGTTTTCTGGAGCAACTGATACATGTACTGAAGCCCTGCTTCCAGGGAAGTGGCTGGACATTGCTGGCTGATGGAAGTAGAGAATAAATCTTTTTTTTTTTTTTTTTTTTTTTCTTCCATGTGTGGCCTTTGCTTCTGCAATTAAACTTTGTTTTTATTAAAATGCCTTTATATTAACCCATCAGTGTTTTCCATCTTATTTTCTCCTTTGCCATGTCCTGTTGAGGAGAGGGGTGTTAAAAGCCGCTTGGTAGGCACCTGATGTCCAGCCAGGGTCAACTCACCACATTATTGCAAGGAAAAATTACCACAGATTAATATGGAGTGGAAGTAAACCCAGGTAGAAGGAAAGAATTCATAGTCTGTCTAAAGAAGAGTAAAGCCAGAGAAGGAGAACACTTCTGTCTTGTAAATAGAAAAAAATCTACAATGAAATTAGAACACATGAAAAGGTGTACACTTCAACAAGGAGGGAAAAGAGCAACAATATAAAGATTAATATGCCCCAGATCCATTTATTTATAGATATATAAAAGGTCTTATTTTAGCAATTATAATATGAGTTGAATATGAAAGTCTCATTTCTAGGCTACCACCAGTTATTTTAAGATTGCCATTATACTTCCTAGTATATGCCCCCCTGGTAATCGTGCTGCAAACCCCTTGTTTGTTTACAAACCTTAATTTTTGTGATTTTTTGGAAAAACTCTAGCCATATATGTATCTGGAAAGGATCTTCTCTCTTAATGACGCTAAACCAAGAATTATGTGTTTGGAACTAACAGCTGAACAGTGAAACAATACTGCACATTTTTCTACTTAGTTGTACTTATACCACTGTGGTTATTTGCGCTCTGCCTTGAGTACTTTGCATGCTCAGCTTCCACTATAGCTAGTGAAGGTACACCAGTGGCTAGGCAGCCCCACGCTCAGACTATTTTTACCTGCACTCTTGCTCTCAGCAAGCTCCAGACTGTGTCTATAGCTTTACTTCCTAAACATGGGTCTAATTTCTTCAGTTCTTGATGTTACTGGAATTCCTGACTATATGGCACCTCTTATCTAGCACCTCAGAGCCCAATGGCAACAGGATGTTGAATTAACTAGCACAGGGTGCTCTCTGAGCTAAATGCTTTGAAGAAGGCAAGCAGAAATTGCTCATATACTGATTCCCCTATGTGATTCAGATTTACTTTTGTTTGAGGTAAAATAGGTGCATATTTGCTCTAAGGATGACCAGAATGTTAAAGTGACTTGAAATAAGAGTTCTTCAGTTTTCTTGAATATAGAGAAAAAGAATAGGGAAATAATAATGCTGTGCAGTTACTGTACTGAAAGAGTTTGTCCTCCTTCATTTAGGATTTAAAATATACTTTTGAAGAAGACTTTGAGTAGAGTTGTATACAATAACTGAATTTTCCACAATAGAAGTTTCTTTACGTATGTTGCTTTTAGCAGTTCTCATTCCCTATTTTGGTGAAAGATTGAATTACAGTTGGGGTAAATTTAAAAGGAGGATTGTCTTGCTGGTGTAAAGAACACATGGAGATTTGTGCATCTGGAATTTTGGTTCAAAAGTGAAATGATCTATTTGGGATCTGGTATTTTTCATTGCAACAGACAGCTTTACTTTGTTAGAAATGACATAGTAATGCTATGGTATCTCAATTATAGCTAACGTGTGTATTGGTAATTTAGAGGAGAAAGATTCTTCAACTGTTAATTTACACCCTTCCCTGAAATATGCTGAAATATTATATACGATTATACCATCTAATCTGGCCAGAATTACTTAAGATTAACTGGCATTGATTTACAAATAGCAAGAGAAATCATACTTATGGTACCACTTCATGCTTGTGTGATATAGCCTTCCTTATGAATTGGAGAATAGGTTTGCCTTTTTATTAAACAGTTTCTCTTGTGGATAGAAAATTACTCTCTGCAGAACACCATCACAGCTGTGAGTCTATCTGCAGTTGGATAGAATCCTGCTCTGCCAGATAAATGGTGAGGCCTGAATAGCCCTTTTGTGTTTGAAAAAACCTTCTGGGTGGAATACGGAACAGATTTTGAACAGGGAAGGAAAGTATTTCAGGCCAGATGGTTAATCTGATGGAGCTGTATTTTGACAGAAGGAAAGAGTAGTATTGTGTAGTTTAGCAGTTATGTCAGGGAGAGAAGAAAGCCCTTCTGGTAAGTTAATGGAGATCCATGATTGTGTTAGACTCTAGGGTAAAGTGACAGTTCCTAATAATATGCAATGGGAAATTGCTAATGTAGTATGATAAAGTTTTCATGCTGTTTTACTGTTTCATCATTTTCTGAGTGGAAATGGCTGAGATCTTTGTTCTTACAAGCGATTCAGTATTAATTGAGGGTTGCATTTTAATCTGCATATATGTTATCTGGATTTCAATGATTTAATATGTTTTTGTAATTTTTTTATAAGATTTGTCTCATCTATATGAAATCCTGGAGAGGGGTTTCCTTTTGAATTGTAAAGCTGGAAAGGGCTGATTCATCCCACAGAAAAGATCAAAATTGAGACTGCTATCTGCTATTATAGTGTGTCTAACTTTTCACAGAATGCAATGATTTATAGTACTGGACTGGGGATCAGCACTTATTAAAGAAGAGCAAAACCCAGCATAAAGGCTGGTATAGGGTGTCAGCTAAAAGACCTAAGAAAGCCACATCATCTAGGACAAAGCAGCAGTGAAAGGCAGCAACAGCTCACTCCTGCTGAGATTCACATTTCCTGCTATCTGGGCCTCTCAGAAAGGCTGATACACTTGCTGATAGGGCACCTGTGGTTTCTGAGAGGCAGTGTCTTCTGGTCTTCACAAAGATTATTTTTTGACCTCCTTGATGTCTAAGAAACAGTCTGGCATGCTGCCCTCAATAGGTTGCCAAATTTTTCATCAGAGAATGGGTCTTGAGAAATCAAGACCTTGTTATATGTTGTTGTTCTATTAGTACGAAAAATGAATGCAAACCTGAAACTAAAATGCATGAATAACAGGTTTCATTACAGCATCATAAAAAGTCTTGATGAGAAAGGTTTACAGATTGTATTTGGAAAACGTCTGTGGTGAGAACCCAAGGAAGAGATTTATTTACACTATATTTAGGCAGTTTATGGAAGTTCTGTTTAATCTCTTCATCTTTAAATGTGATCTATGATCATGAAGGCAGAAGTCATGTAAGAACACTTCATGTCATACTATGGTAGCACTAATTAAAAAATTAATTTCAGTGTCTCCTTTCAGTGTCTTACATCTAAGAAGTCTTTTGTAGTCTTTTTGTAGTCATTTGACTTGTGATGAATATGATGTGAACTGTTGGAGTAAGAATTGGGTAAAAAATGGAAATGGGAGGGGCAGAAGTTTGTTAATGTGTAGAAACAACTTGGAGGGGGGAAAAAAAGATAAAGAAAACTGGAAACACAGACATAATGTTTTTCAAAACCACCTGTCCTGGTCCAGCTGTAACAGTTGTTTGTTTTTTTTTTCCTTCCTAGTAGCTGGCACAGTGCTGTGTTTTGGCATTAGCCTGAGAACAGTGCTGACCACACACCAATGTGTTAGTTGTTGATATGCAGCACTTACCCCAATCAAGGACTTTTCAGTCTCATGTTCTGCAGGTGAGGAGGGGCACAACAAGCTGAGAGAAAGCAGAGAAACAAAATACCCGACCCAAACTAGCCAAAGGGGCATTCCATACCACAGCATGTAATGCCCAGTATATAAACTGGGGGGAGTTACCTGCGAGGGCAAATTGCTGCTCATGCTGGTATGGGCACCAGTTGACATGTGGTGAACAATTGTATTGTGCATCACTTGTGTGGTTTTGTTGTTCTTTTTTATTTATTTTTTTTTTGGGGTGGGGGGTGGGGTTGTTCTTCCTTTTTAGTTTTATATTCTCTCCCCTTGCTATTTCCATTATTATTGTTGCTGTTTAGTAGTTTTATACTTTAGTCATCGGACTGGCTTTTATCTCTACCTGTGGGGTTTACTTTTTTTGATTCTCCTTCCCATCCCACCCTGAGGGAGGGAAAGGAGGGGGTGAGCAAATGGCTGCATGGTTCTGAGTTACTGGATGGGATTAAACCATGACACCATCTCAATACTGTGAATGTTTACTTGCTAACTGAAAAAGGGACAGATGAATAAATTTTAGCTCTTCTTTCAGATCATACTTCAAAATTATTGAAGAATTTAATTGAAATAAGCAGTCTTTTTATTTTCCACTTCTGATAGTCACATAGATTACACATTCATATAGCTATTTTCAGAATCATAAGATAACTTGGGTGTGAAGGACCTCAGGAGATCTGTAGTCCAGCTCCTGGCTTTCGAATTGGAACAGATTTATCCATCTGGGTCCTGAAGAACTCCAGTGATGGAGAATGTGTAACCTTTCTGGGCACAACCTGCTATACTGCCTACTACATTGAGAAAATGTTTTTCTTTGTATTCAGCGAGAACCTCTCATTTTCAACATGTGCCTGCTGTCACTTGTCTGCCCACCATCCGCCATTGTGAAGATCTTGGTGAATTTTCATCACAACCTTTCTGATGAGCTCCTCATAGGCGCTGGTGGACTGCAATTAGGTCTCCCTGAAGCCAGCTCTCCAGACTCAGCAAGTTCATTTCCCCCAGCCTCCGTTCATGAGGCAAGTGCTCCAGCCCAGCCACTGTCTTGGCAGCTCTCTTCTGAACTCACTCCGTTTTATTAATGTCTGTCTGGCACCAGGGAGACCAAAACTGGATGCAGTATTTAGATGTGCTCTCATGTATGCTGAGTAAAGGCAGATAACTCCTTCACTCGTGCTGCTAATACAGTTCTGGATGTTGTCTTTTCTTGTCGACCAGGTGTACTGCTTGCTCGTGCCCAGTGAACTGTTTGCCACTATGCCTGAGGCATTTCAGCAGATTTGCTCCCCAGCCAAACAGGCAGCCCCCAGCCTGTGCTGCTTCCTGGTGTTCTTCCTTGGCAGCTGAAAGACTCAGTATCTGGCCTTGTTGAATTTTGACAGGTTCCTGTTGGCCCATTCCTCCAGCCTGTCTAGATCACTCCGAATGGCAGCCTGCCTTCAGGCATATAGGCTGCTTCCCCAGATTTAGCGTCTTCAGCAACCTTGGTGAGACCAGAGTTCATTGATTGCTCCAGATCACTGATAAAGTTATTAAACAGCATCCATCTGTTTGTCCATGCATTCAGACTATGATATGCTAGCATGATTATGTGAATACTGTGTGAAGCAGTGTCTTGCTACAGACAAGGTAAGTGATATCTCTCCTTGTTTACACATTTACATGGTTGAAAAGGTGTATGGCTTTTTCACCAGTCAAGCTTCCTAGAGTGATCATTTACAGAACTTTTTCACTGTTAAGGAAAAGTTACTCAGAGACCAAATCAGAATTATTAAATTGCTAAAATTATGTGCAACCTACTCACAGTTCTTCAGCTGTGGATCATAACAAACCTTTTCACTGGGAAGATCCAATAAGAACGAAATACAGAAGAATATATGCATAATGTAGTCCACATACTGGTTTTATGACCTTTCTTCAATAAATGTTTTTTATCTTACAGTGGACTAATTGCAATAAAAATTTTTATTTAAATATGAAAGAGATGAAAATTTAGGTGTCTTAATTTCTGGCATTTGTTTAGAGCTCATCTGTAGTGCAACAGGATGAACTATAGGTGTATACAAAGCAGTTAGGAGGTGTACGTGAAGTGGTTACTCTAAGAACTGCAGGCATTTTTGATGCTTGAGCCACTGTAGAAACTGTAGTGAAAGGGGTATCCTCAGAAATTCTTAGGATTTTTACAAGATGCTTTTATTTTCTCAAATGTGCACAATCAGTTCATTATTTCCTTCTAGTGGTGCAGGTTTCGGAGTAGTTCCTCTGAAACATGCTGTTGTACCTATGGAACTTTCTCATTAAGGTTGCTTTGCTATAGTTTTAACACATTTGTGGTTTGAAAACAGAGTAGCATCAGACTGGCATCTTTTATAAAGCATAATAATTATATTACTAATGGCTTATAGTTGAGTCAGTGTTGCTTCTAGAAGCTATTATGCAAGGTCCCTAACCTTGCAGCATCCTCTTCAAAGAGGGAAAAAATGTGATATATCTACTGTAATTATCAGTAAAAATTCTGTAAATATTGCTTCGTTTACCAGCTATAAGGTTTTAGTACAATGGGGAGCCTTTGGGAACTGCAGATATTTGTGTGGTCAAAATGGTTCTCGTCTTGGGTAAGATGTTAATTTAGTATTATAAGTCAATTTATTAAACACTTTAGACAGCTCATTAAACAACTGTTAAAGTACAGGGATGAATGCTAACAGCAGCAAAATTTTAATAAATACTATGTACAAAAAGGATTTTACACAATTAGTTTTTCCTCTTCTGGGTAAAGGTTTTTATTTTCTCATGTGCATTTCTCTTGCTACATGCTACCTTTCAAACACAAGACACAAATAGTGCTTAAATCACAAATAGCAACACAACATTGAGTTTCATGCATTTATATGACAGGGCTCTCACTGAGCTTTCATATTGAGGTTTTTGACATTAACTGGATCAACTGTATCAGCACAATGACTATATTTCTGCTGCCAAAACACAGCTTTAAAACTGTTTAAAAATGTAGGAAACTCCTAGCATCCTTACAGAAACCTTGCCAATATTTATTTATATCTAGACAGAAGCAGCAGAAGCTTTGCCAGACACTGACAAATGCAGATGCAGGATTTGTCACACAGATTTGTAATGAAAGTTTATTATCTAGTACTGCCTGGGTAAAAGAAAGATGAGAGAAAACAAAAGGAAATGACAGTGGCTTTTGAAAAAAATGTTCTTGTCCTAATACTGTAATACTTCTTTGATCCCAGCCAGCAGACTGGTTCATAGAAGCTGAGCTGTGGCTACTATATCCAGATGATAATGGAAGTTTTATGTTAGATGAGAAGGAATCTGGTCTTTGAGAAGATCCTATGGCTGAAATTGAACTTGTGCAGCTATAAAAGGCTGGACCATTTTGAGTAAGGAAATTTTGTGTTTTGGTATATGAGAACATGTCTAGCAAAATTCCTGGTTAGGTTTTTATACTACCATAACTCAGGTCACTACTATTTTTGTACAGGTTTGATCCTGTTCTGGAACCCACTATTTATTAGCACTAGCAATAACTTGTAGTTGGAGGCTCTATAGTTTAATGGTTGTCAGATAAAAAGGTTTTTCTGTTACCAGATGGGTGTTTCAGCCTTTCTTTTTTATACAGTCCCCTTGTATTCTTCTTGAAAGAATGAAAAAAGGGTGCTTAGCAAAACCCCATCAATTTTTCTGAGCTACTTATTCCATTTGCTTTCATTCTGTCATTTTTCTGCTTGTCATTTCTAGGAGAAAATTGTCCCCTCTTTTATTTTATTCCTAGTCTTGAGTTTTGTTTCTCTTTACACAACTTTTCTGTTTACTGATGTTTTCTTGAGTCATGATGACCAGAAAAATTAATATGGTAATTGCCTTTGACTTTCACTATTAAAAACCCCAAATGCTATGTACTGTTGTGAATAAACAAGCTGATTGGAGAGACTGATTGCATGATTACAGATATTTCATGGATAGTAGATCGGAATATAATGGATAGTATAATCTGAGATTATAGGAAAAGCCAGCAGTCTTGCCTTGTTTTTACTAAGTTCATCCATCAGTGATCAGTTTTTCTTACTATCCACATGCACCAGTTTTTGATCATGTAAAGATACTAGGATTTTTGAAGTGTCCGTGCCTTTAAGACTTGTGAGATGCTGGTATCAATGTTGATACCAAAATGTGGTATCATCAGAAGGAAGATATTTATTTTTATTTTTTTTCAACTTTTTGATAAGACCCATTTGTACAGTTAATACTCTTGAAGCACCTGAAAGCAGGTGGTGCTCCAAACAGATGTATGATGTATACCATCAGACTTCTACGTGTGTTTCACATGGGAGTAACTCTAAAGGATTAGGTCAGTATGGGAAATTAAAAGCGCATATTGATTTATGGCTTGGAAGCCCATTATTTACCTAGTTAAATTGTTTTATTTCAGAAGATATTTAAGTAAGAATTTATTCTTTCTTTGTCCATGCCAGCTTTAGTTATGTTCCTTGGTGTATTCAGTTAATCCATGTTAGCCTAGTTTTGCCGTGGTAGTGTAGTTGCTTAAATATAAACAATAAAAAGGGATGCAATACACAGGAAAGTCTTAGTAATCCTTTGTCCATTAAAATAATTGGTGTAGAGTTGAAATATCTAAAATTTTACAGCAGTAACACTTGGCTAAGCACTGAAACACAAGGTTTATTAAAATTATAAAATATATATGCATATCCATATATTGATAAAAGTAGCTTTTTCATAACATGATGCAAAAATTTCCTGATTAGTCATATGTACAATTTTATGTAGTAACACAGAATGTATTAGCTACAGATTTCATGCACGTCTTTTCTTGCTGGGGTAAAACATGCCTGAATCCCTTTCAGGGCTCATTATATTGATATGAATAACAGTTTTTTCATGGTTAGAGTATCAAAGCCTTTGGGGAGGGGGGGGTGGGCTCATCTTTCTTTACAGAAGCATGCAGATAAAGTATCTGCAACTTATAAAACATTTTATATTTATTATTGTGAAACTTCAGTTAACTGCTTTAGACCTAAAAGTATAAATCCCCAATCCTATCAGATAAGCAAAGAGTGCTCTTATGGCCAAACTGCAAACTTCTGCAAGTTCTTAGCAAACATTATATGACTGAGCAACCAGTGATGTGGGAGAAAGGAGCATAAGGCTTTAATCATGAAAACATATGCATTTCTACTTTAGCCAGAACTTGTAATGCAGAATATTTTGTTGAAAGTTTTAGTGAGTTGAATGCTTTGATGGGGAATGAAAGAAGACCATCAGACCATGCTATTCATGTTAAAAAGTTCATTTGATGCAAATTTCAGCTTTGGAGGTAGCATTATAATTATGGGGTAGTGGAGAGTCCTATTTTTCATTTGTATTGGAATATTGATAGGTAATCCAAGAAAAGTTTGATTTATGAGAGTGAAATGAATTTTAACATGAGTTTGTAGTCATCTGAAAGTGAAATCCACAGCAAACAGAAATCCCAGGAAATGTTTGCAATGCTGAGACTTGGGGAATGAGTAACATAACACAGCACAACATAACTGCCTTAGAAAACTGCTTTAAATAATCATTAGGATGAAAATAAGCAATCTCATTGAATTTGTACTAAATCAGGACATAGGTGGAGTGATTTAACAGTGTATTATCTAAAACCAAAAAATAAATGCTCTTAGGTACTGGACAGGCAGCTTATAATATTTTAACATTGCCCATAATGATAAAGTATGAGACTCTTTAAATTGCAGCCATGTGGGAACAACCATTGATCTAATACTTGTGATGACAGTGGTATTATCACTGTGTGTACCAGATTGAGGCATGTTCAGCATTTGGAGCAAGGTCAGGAGTCTTGGTAGTAAAAATGCTGGGTCAGCAATAATAGTTGAAGTATTTGCTCTCCTTTTTACAGCTTCATTAGGTTTACATCTGCAGTAATTCCAACACATAAAGCTCCTTTCTTTGTTCATAAGTAATTTATAATTTTACCCTAAATATTCTAACTGTATTTAAGAATATTATTTTGTAGAAAGAAAAAAATTAGAGAAATTTATAGATTGGATTTAATATTTTACTTTCATATATTGGCAGTATTTTCCAAAAAGATAATTATTTCAAGTAATTTTGTTCTGATTGGCACTAAAAAATTTATTTTGACACATGACATACTTTCCTACATAGTTACTGCATTTTGAAATATTAATTATTTAACATCTTCATATCAGAATTTTGAATTGAGAAAAAATAATGCCCGCAGTGTAGGCTGAGAACACGTTTTTCGGTCTTTTTGAATGTTCAAGTTATAAACATGCCATGATTTTATCACATCTATTGGCATTTTAAACACTGTGGACCATTTTAGGCACTGCATAACTATTACTATTATGGTGAATTACTGTATTTCATCAGTCTTTGATTACTTTGATGACATAGAGTTTGTAATAAAATTAACACTTAAAAAAAACCTCTAAAAACTGTTGCAATGATTTATCCTGCTTAGCTCAGGAAGTGATTATTATCACATATATAGTATATTGTCTCTGGGAAGAATTTGACAGTATGCAGAGCCACAGTGAATTGGGTAACTTTCACCTTGCCAAGTCAAGAAGATTAACTATTCTCAGTTTGATTAGTTAAACCCTGTGCGATTCTCCAATCTGGGTCTAGAAAGAGACTGTGCCACAGGGAAGGAAAATTGCACAGTAAATTCAGTGAAAATTCATTTTTCTTCCTTGAAAATTATGTGTTTTTACTATATTACTGTTGTGATTTAAACCCAGTAGGCAAATCAGTCACGCAGCCCTTGCAGCTCACAGCCACTACTTTGTCCCCCTTCCCCAGCTCCCAGAGGGATGGGGAGGAGAATTGAAAGAATGTAACTCCCATGGGCTGAGATAAGAACAGGCCAGTAACTAAGGTATAACACAAACCACTGCTACTACCACCAATAATAATAATGATAACAGAAATAACAAGGGAAAAGAATACAACCACTCACCACCCATCAACGGATACCCAACCCAAGCAGTGATCTAACCTTTCTGGATGACTGCCCCCAGTTTATACACTGGGCATGATGTGCTGTGGTATGGAATACCTCTTTGGTTAGTTTGGGTCGGGTGTCCTGTCTCTGCTTCCTCCTGGCTTCCCCTCCTCCCTGGCAGAGCATGAGGCTCAGAAAGTCCTTGGTCAGACTAAACATTCTAAGCAGCAGCTACAAACATCAATGTTATCAGTGCTGCTCCCAGCCTGAAAATCAAAAACACAGCACTGAGAACACAGAAAGTCAAAAACACAGCTACTAAGAAGGAAAGAAATGACTTTCTGAAATTATTTTCTGTGCTTTTAATATTTTAAAAAACTTCGTTTTCATTTGTTTATGAGACAATATTTTTGTTTTGTTACTGATAAATTAGCTATGACAAAAGCTCTATGTTTAGAATTGTTCATTATAAAAAAAGAAAAGTTTTTCATTCAGCGCAGTTACCATCCTCAGCAACACCAATGGGGTATACAGGACAGTTACAATGGGATGACACCTACATCTGATTTTGTCTGGCATCTTTATAATGATGTGTCACTTGTCATTTCTGTTTGATAAAGCAGACTTACATGTGTATCAATAATGTGAATGAAGACAAAAGACTTCAGTTTTAGAAATAATTTGTTTTCACAGCCAGACTTCCTTCACTATATGAATGTTGTAGTACAGATTTGAACTGTAGTAGAAATTTAATGAGGATAAAAGTAGTACACAGGGTTTTGTGCTGAAAACAATATTTTGGAAGCTTTGAAGTTCTTGGTTTTTGCCATCCAACCTGTTTGCTCTAAATGTAACTCAGATTTTCAAAACTGATTTTAGCTCTGGGCAGCCATGTTTTTAAAGGTAGGGAAGGTAGTAATTTTGAAAGATGTAGTATTGCACTCCATGAGAATGTCATTTATAGGTACTTCAGTTTTACAGATCTACACATTTCATAGTTCCAGAATGCTTTAAATACCTTGTGTGAATTAGGCATAAAACTTGGAGGGAAGGAGAGTGTGAATAACTGTTACGGGCACAATTAGAAGATTCTATTTTCCTGCATCCTTGTATGACAGTATCCTTGCGATGATCCAGTGATCCACTTGAAACATAAGCACCAGCTGTCCATCCTGTCATACATAAGATTATTTTTATTCGTCTGTATTATGTATTTTTTTCTTTTAATATAAGCTGACATATTTATAAAATGAAATAGCCCTCTCGATAAGCTTTCAGCCAGAGAAGGTGAATGTGAGAAGGTGAATGTGAGAAGGCGAATGTGAGAAGGTGAATGTGAGTGTCTAGCCAAGTCCATTCCCTCAAGCCTCTTATCTTGCCAAAAACAACACAGCCCAGATATGAAAGCATTCTGATTTGGCTTTCAGAATGCTTTTGCAACCTTCAGTCTTTTATAGTAACTTCAGAACATCTCTTATATTATCACTGAGGTAAAAGCCACTGTTAGGGGTTCTCAAGACAGAACATATCAATTCCTTTTAGTCATCCTGTCACGGAGCTGAATTAATGAACCCAAGTTAGATGCCAGGGCTATCCATACACGATGTGAGTGGAGCTGAGTGCTTAAGAATGAAACTGGTAGTTTCCTAGCAAATGTTAACTGGTCACTGGAAAATGCTGAAATGCTAAGGCATGGCCTTATACCAGTCACGCAAACATTTAGGAGCATGTCTCATGATCAGAAAGACTCACAGCTGCCCAACCTGTCCTACAGCTCAGTGTCAAAACTAGGTCAGATATTTATTTGAAAAAGAACACAAAACAGGGAGGAAGGATACATTTATTAGAAAAAAATCAGCCAACTGACACATTATCCAGGAACCAGACCAACCAGAGAGTTGTAGGTTCAAATTCCTACATATCCCCTGTATAGGAATGTGGGATGGAACCAAATAATTTCTCTCTGCTTTCCTTTCCCAGGAAATTAAATTGCATGTCTGGTTGCCATTTTTGACCTCACCCCACTGAATCATTCCCTAGATTGTGAGGATGATGACTTCAAGAACAGGCTAAAAATAGATCTTTTACAAGTAGAAAAGAAACACAATTCTGGATATTTCAGATGGTCATGTAAGCTGCTGATTATTATATAATTAGAGAAAAAGATGGAACCGAGAAAGTAGTCAGCCTAGATTACATGTTTGATGTGCTAAAATTATTCTTGAACTGAATGTTTGTGTTCCATACCAAGACTTGTAGTATGCTACTGAATCCTGGACTCTGATTTTATAATCTCTTTCTAACAGCTGCCACTTGGTCTTTAAAATCACACGTATCTTAGATGTCAGGCTATTGTCCCATTAAGGTGCAGCTCACTGCTTCTTTCAACTCAATCTCTTGCAAATCAAATAAGGCTCAGTAATGAAGATAATATGTCAAAAATATCCTTACCTCATTGATATTCCTAGTGGAAGTCTACTTTTGAAATAATTTTTGAAATTTATTTTGAAATAAGTTTAGATATGTTCTGCAAGCCATGAAACATCATTGAGAAGTGCTTAGTGCACACCAGTAAGATAGCCAACAGGTATGGTAATAATAGCTGCAGGGGTTTTGTGCAGTAGAATTTAGATGTACATAAAAATATAATCAGATTTCATGTGCATGCTACCCTTGTTAAATACCACTTCTTTATCAAAAATAATATCAGACGGCATTTCTAGTGAGTAGAATATCAGTGAGTAGAATAATAATTGACTAAGCCAGCTGGTAAAGTTTTTTACTACAAACAAATGTCTGTTGCAGGTCTTTAAACACTGCAGCCTATTATGAGATTTATCCTTGGTAGTAAATATTTTCGTTGGCAGCTTGAGGACATTAAAAAGTTGTCACCTTGATATAACATCATATGCATATTTGAGGTGACTGTAGTTTTTTTTAATGTGCTTCTATGAAGCAGGATTTAGATGGGAGGTACTTAACAGCCTCTAACTCATATAGAAGTGTCTCATCTTAGCAGGCCAGGAAGCAAGCGAACACTTGGGAACTCTGCTACTGAATGGCATTGAAACAGTGCTCTGTCTATGCCAGGAAATATTCATGGTATGTTTACATGTTTAAAATGACATGCTGGATTTTGAGAGTGAGTATATAAAAGTCACATGGGAAGTGACAACCAGAATATATACCTGATTCAATTTTGTTCTTTTATTGTTGGAGGAAGGGTAGGTTTGTCAGATAAAAGGCTTACGACATCTAATCTTGGCATAAAGTCAGCGTCAGTTGAATACAGATGTCACAGAATCACAGAATGGTTGAGGTTGGAAGGGATCTCTGGAGGTTATTTAGTCCCTGCCCACTGGCAACATGTGCCAGTGCTTGGTCACCATCACAGTAAAAAGTGCTTTCTGACATTCAGATGGAAAATGGTCAGAGATATGCTGGATTTTCTGTCCCAAGCTGTCCCTCTGCACAAGCCATGATGGTGCTGGAAGTCTCAGCTAAATCCTGATCCTCCTCTGACGACAATATGCAAGTTTTCATACCCTTTATGGTCATAAGACTGCCCTTTCTCTTTGGGACTGAAATACATTTATGATTCATTCTTAATTTTCAAGACAACAGGAAGAAAATGGATTGTGAACTATAGAAGCTGGAGAAAGAAAGACTCAATAAACCATTTAAGCTATGTTCTTGATAGTATGGGGTTATTAACAACAGTGTATTCTTTAGTATTTAGTCCTGCTTAGTCTGTTGTTGCAATCAGCATGAGGATTTTTGTCACTTATGGTAGGAAAGTAGTCAATAATTGGCCCTTTATGACTGGTAGAAATCATCTTCGTGAGACTAGGTAGGATTTTGAAAGAACCAAAGTAGTTACCTATAAGGCCATATTTTGTTTTCGTTATGTAACTGAACACTTTCCACACTGCTCCTGTTACATGTGCTGATCTTGCTGTTAGCTCCTTTTGGTTCATCAGAATTTATGGTCAGCGAAAGCATGCTCTGATAAACCACAGGCAACAACTGATGATATGCTTGCTCTGTAAAATGCATCTTTAAGGTTCTCTCTATATACATTTTGGAAGGATGAAATCATACCCTTCTCTAGCAAAGAAATTCAAGGAGACTTGGTGCTTTTTATTTCATTCGTTTATTGCTTAAAATTAGCTAGAGATGATAGATATTTTGTGTTTGACACTGTCCTGCATGACATCCTTGTTTCTAAATTGGAGAGACATCAACTTGGTAGATGGACCACTCGGTGGATAAAGAACTGGCTGGATGGCCACACGCAAAGAGTTGTGGTCAATGTCTCAATGTCCAGCTGGAGACCAGTAAGGAGTGGTGTCCTTCAGGGATCAGTGTTGGGACCGGTCTTGTTCAACATCTCTGTCGGTGACATGGAGAGAGGGATTGAGTGCGCCCTCAGCAAGTTTGCCGATGACACCAAGCTGTGTGGTTCGGTTGATACTCTGGAGGGAAGGAATGTCATCCAGAAGGACCTTGACATGCTCGTGAGGTGGGCTGATGCCAGCCTTATGAAGTTTAACCATGCAAAGTGCAAGGTCCTACACCTGGGTCAGAGCAATCTCAGGCACAGCTACAGATTGGAGAGAGAAGAGATTCAGAGCAGCCCTGTGGAGAAGGACTTGGGGGTGGTGGTTGATGAGAAAATTAACATGAGTCGGCTTCAGTGTGTGCTTGTAGTCAAGAAAGCCAACCGTATCCTGGGCTGCATCAAAAGGACCGAGACTGGCAGGTCGAAGGAGGTGATCCTGCCCCTCTACTCTGCTCTCGTGAGACCTCACTTGGAGTACTGTGTGCAGTTCTGGTGTCCTCAACATAAAAAGGACATGGAACTGTTGGAACAAGTCTAGAGGAGAGCCACGAGGACGATTAGGGGACTGGAGCACCTCCCGTATGAAGACAGGCTGAGAAAGTTGGGGCTGTTGAGCCTGGAGAAAAGAAGGCTGTCTGGAGACCTCATAGCAGCCTTCCAGTATCTGAAGGGGGGCTCTAGGGATGCTGGGGATGGACTAGTCATTAGAGACTACAGTGACAGGACAAGGGGTAACGGGTTCAAACTTAAACAGGGGAAGTTTAGATTGGATATAAGGAAGAAGTTCTCCACTGTAAGGGTGGTGAGGCACTGGAATGGGCTGCCCAGGGAAGCTGTGAATGCTTTATTCCTGGCAGTGTTCAAGGCAGTGTTGGACAGAGCCTTGGGTGATACGGTTTAATGTGAGATGTCCCTGCCCATGGCAGGGGGGTTGGAACTAGATGATTTTAAGATCCTTTCCAACCCAAACTATTCTATCATTCTATATACGCTCAGTGGCCAGTGATCCATCACTCACTGTCACATATGACGGTAAAATGTACTTCTAAGAGGGACACAGAAGAATACAAGTAGGCATGAATGGAGATATAGCTCTGTGGTAGTAAATCAGTAATGGGCTGTTTCTGATGGTGCTGCAGATCTGGAGGTGCAGATATGAATATGCTGTGTGTAACCTTTCTTTTGATTTTCTGTACAGAAATTTCAGCCATACTTATTTGTTATATTTGGACTCTGAGGCCATGCAGGTATAGTAACATATATTACTTTAGGTATAATTAATGAACTGAGATAGAGTTGCTGTAAAAGCAGTGTTTTGGTTTCCTACCATATCTCTTTTTAGAAGTCAAAGTAACTCTGAAAAAGTCAAGTCTTTAATTTCAGATAGACTTATAGGCAGAAAATCAGAATTTTAACCTCTGTCCAGTCCTTTCCTACCTGATATTGTTTTGGGGTGAATATACCATAAAATATCAAGTGTCTATAGGTTATAGATTATGGATTAAGTTTCAGTAAACGAGCGCTAATCTTACCGGGGAGCAGAGAACATAGAATCATAGAATAGATGGGGTTGGAAAGGACTTAAAGATGCAGTAGTTCCAACACCCCCTCTCCCCCCCCGCCCCTCGCCACAGTAAACTATGTTACCTAAGGCTCCATCCAACCTGGCCTTGGACACTGCCAGGAATGAAGCATTTACCACTTCTTTGAGCAGCCTGTTCCAGTGCCTCACCAACTTTGCAGTCAAAAACTTCTTCCTTATATCTAACCTAAACTTCCCCTGTTTAAGTCTGTACATGTTACTCCTTGTTCTGTCACTACAGTCCTGAATGAAGAGTCCCTCTCCAGCATCTTTGTTTGCCCCCTTCAGATACTGGGAGGTTGCTATGAGGACTCCATGAATCACACACTGTGGTTGCTTCCTGCTTTGTTTCATTAAATGGTGGGTGGGTGAAACTATGAAGAATTTGCCAGAAGTGTCATTTGGAAACCTGAAACTGCTGATAAATGTGGGGGAAAAAATAAAATAAAATGGTAGTTCTAGTGAAGAACAACCACTAATCTCAGAAATCCTTTAAAATTGTCAAAATCTATGGCCCATGATTGTGAGACTGCAAGGATTTTTACCAAAAAGAACACTTAGTTTTCAAATGTGATTTGTGAATTTATGACATTCTTAATGAACAGTATGGTCAAAAATCATAGGGTTGAAAAATCACTATTGAAACATTTATGTTCAGAAATAGTTATCAAAAAGCCTAGAAAACATTAGTGAGAAGCATATGAGCAGCAGGACTGGTGTTAACTTGACCATGATGTGTGCATGTTGATATACTTCATGTTGGTATAGTTCTAGCTTTCATTTTGAAATATTTCTTTTATTAATTTTTTTTCTAACTGCTTTTAGATTTGATTTATTATTTTTTTTCCATTTAGCTCTGAAAATAACTACTGTACTTTCAGTTACACTAATAACTAGGCCTTTTTTCTTTCATGTCATTATTACTAAGTAATTAGACACAGACAAAAGCCCCATCCCATCTCAAAACTAAAAATGAATTCTGCAGAAAACATGCCATTTAAAATTGTAAATATATTTCTAAAATTTTCCACTGCTAACAACAAATTAGACATCTGTGAAAAACAAATGTATTGCCCATATAGGAAGAATAACAGTAATTATTTAATACATCTGGAGAAGTACTGCAAGAAACTGTTGTTTTCTAATTGCCACTTTTGTTTGAGTATGCTAAATTCTTCTTTACGTACACTTTCTAAAAGAAAGGGGTTGAACTGAATTTTTATAATAAAAAAACTTGAACTTATGTAAGTAACCAGTCGCAAGTGAGGAATTCTTTTGCAATTTTGAATATAGCAGACTTCATATTAAAGAAACTAGAAAAGATGTTATTTAAGTAATGTACAGAATCTGGGCAGTAGACATTTTTAAGCAGAAAAAAGGAGGTTAATTCTCCCCCTCCCGTCATTTTCTGATAATCAGTCAGTACTTAAAGATTAGAAGAAAGGTAGTGAAATCTGACAGCATTCTTGGAACACTTCTTCAGGAACATTTATCTAATTTGTAAAAATCCGAAGAGCTTTCTAGCAAATTTTTGATCTACTGTTTTGATTAAGAATGAAGTCCTAAAATTAACGCCCACCCCCCACAAAAAACCAAACCAAAACAACAAGCAAAATAGAGATAATAATTTTAAGTATTGCAAATGAAGCTTGGATACATAAAGATTTTGAAGGGTTTTCCCATCCTGATGTGGAAGGCCAATCAATATGCAAATATAGAGTATCATATGGGGACTACCTTAATACTTATTACTTTTACATCAATAAAGAGACACAGATGTTACAAATAAGGAAAGTGGCTGGGGATGCATTTTTTTTCTACCTAAACCAAAAAAGTTTATCTTTGTTTTTGCATAAGATCATCAAGAGGATAGAATTGAATCATTGGAATTTTGGCAAATTTATGTTGAAAGTAAATACTAGAATAATGTAGAAAGGTCATTATGGGCAACAATATCTTTCATGCTTATTGTGTGTTTACAAAGTCAGATTAGTGGTTTAAGTGTGGGATGAGTGACAATTCCAACAGTAGACTAGAAATTTCTCATTATTTTTTTCAGGAATTTCTTCATTTTTTGTGAATGTTAGTATTTCTGATACACATTGGAAAGTGAGCGCTAAGAAAAGAATTGATTGGTTGTACATAGTATTGGTGACGTTATAGTATTTACAGAGAAAGGCGATATTTTATTAATCAAATGGAAGATGTATATTTTTTTAAATAGTATTTAGGATTATTGGTAAATAACTACTTGAACAAACTGATTATTAAAGATGATCTTTCTTCCCTGAGTTTGTGTAGTATCTGGCACAGTGAAGAACATTGAGGTTTCCAGGTACACTGCTGTAAAGTGAATAATTAAAAACATCATCTATGGAATGAGCAGGTGTAATTGCTATGACTTCCATGCAAATTCATCCAATTATGCCAAAGGTTATCAATAATTTACTGTTCCCATTTTGCTTCAGCTTCTTCAGTTAAGATTTGACTGAGTAGATTTCCATTATCTTCCGCCAAGATTTTTTTTAATCAGTTTTCACAGACGCTGATTCCCCTAGAGGACATTTTGTTGAAGAATATTTTGTTGAGGGATCTATTTAGTGGTACCCATGTTGCAATTTCTGGAGAAATAAACCATACTCTGCTTGTGTACTTTATAAGTTTTGCTTAGATCTCCAAGCAGTGTCTCAGTTTATGGAAAAAATATGAATTATACTGGTCCTTTTAGTGTGCATTGAGGACAAAGGAACAACACAGAAGAAGAAAGCTGGAAGTACTGGAGGGATAATTTTTTTTGTCCTCAACACCAGCGAGCTTTCATAATCACTTTGTGCGCATTGGCTGCTGGAGGATTGTGCCCAACAGAAAAAGCTCGGCTCTGAGAACATGATGTTACTACAAACAGTTAAATTACATTTGATATATATACCGCCGGAGAGTGAATATGGTTATTTCAAGAGTTAGTGTTTCAAGAAGGCCACACAGAAGTTGCTTTCAGTTGAGATGCTGTAATTCATAAGCAACATACTGCAAGGCCAGACTGAGCTGTTAAGGCCATTGTACTCTATACCACACCAGACAATTTTGCCTGCTATTTCTTTCTAAGTTGGAGGAGCATGTTGTAGTACGGCACATTTTTTTGGAGCATAGCCAGTCTTAAATTCAAGATTTCTAATGACTGAGAAGTCACTTTGGTAGATTGTTTCAGTAGTGAATTAGTTCCATTTCTGAAACCACATACAGCATTTTTTTGACATTTGAATATGTACAATTGATTCTACCTACTGGGTCTGCTCTTTTTTTTCTCCCAACCTTGACCATTACATCTTTTCAGAACATACGGAGTTCCTTGGGTCGGTATTGGAGCCGGAGCTGCTTAATGTCTTTGTCAGTGACATGGACAGTGTGATTGAGTGTGCCCTCAATTTGCTGATGACACCAAGCTGTTTGGTGCAGTTTACACACTAGAGGGAAGGGATGCCATATAGTGGGACTTTGACAGGCTTGAGAGGTGTACCAGTTCAAACCTCATGAAGTTCAACCAAGCCCAAGCTCAAAGTCCTATATGTGGGTTGAGGCAACCCCAAGCACAAATAAAGGCTGGGCAGAGAATCGTCTGAGAGCAGCCCCAAGGAGAAGCACTGGAGGGTTTTTGTTGATGAGAAACTCAACATGAACCAGCAGTGTTCTCTTGCAGCCCAGAAAGCCAACCGTATCCTGGGCTGCATCAAAAAGAGTATGATCAGCAGGTCAAAGGAGGAGATTCTCCCCCTCTGCTCCACTCTTGCGAGACCCAGCCTGGAGTACGAGTTCAGCTTTGGGGCCCTCAACACAAGAAGGATGTAGACACGTTGAAGTGAGTTGAGACGAGGGCCAAAAAGATGATCAGAGGTCTGGAGCACCTCTTGTATAAAGACAGGTTGAGATAATTGGGTTGTTCAGCCTTGTCGTGGTTTAAGCCCAGCCGGTAACTCAGAACCATGCAGCTGCTCACTCAGTCCCCTCCTTCTTCTTCCCCCTGCTCCCAGAGGGATGGGGAGAAGAATTGAAAGAATGTAACTCCCATGGGCTGAGATAAGAACAGTCCAGTAACTAAGGTATAATACAAACTGCTGCTACCACCAGTAATAATAATGATAAAGGAAATAACAAAGAAAGAGAATACAACCGCTCACCACCCGCTGACTGATACCAGCCCTACCCCAGCAGTGATCTAACCCTTCTGGCTAACTGCCCCCAGTTTATATACTGGGCATGACGTGCTGTGGTATGGAATACCCCTTTGGCTAGTTTGGGTTAGGTGTCCTGTCTCTGCTTCCTCCTGGCTTCCCTTCCTCCCTGGCAGAGCGTAAGACTCAGAAAGTCCTTGGTTGGAGTAAACATTACTTAGCAACAACTAAAACCATTGATGTTATCAGCATTGTTCCCAGGCTGTAAGTCAAAAACACAGCACTGCACCAGCTACTAAGGAGGAGAAAAATGGCTGCTACTGCTGAACCCTGAACAAGCCTGGAAAAGTCTCCAGGAACATGTTATAGCAGCCATTTAGGGGGCTTAAAAGAAATGTAGAGAGACACTTTTTACAATGGAATGTAATGACAGGACATGGGAAAATGGCTTGAAACTGAAATAGGTAGGTTTAGATTAGATATAGGGAAGGATCTGCTCACGGTTTCTCCTCTTTTTATATAAGAAACAGCTTGAGCTTGACACTTTATGGTTCATTTCACTAGGACCTCTGTAAGTAGCTGCAGTAGGGCCGATAAGTATCCAAAAAGCATATTTGGCCATAGTGTTGAGCTGTAATGGATAGCAGAAAATTTAGTATTATCAGTATGATGAAGGCTGTAAGTAGAGATTTGAATAAACTCAAATAATTTCCTGAGGGAAAAAAAGCCCCAAACATACAAAGGAAAATTTGGAATGCTTCCTATACTTATAAGAACTCCTCAGATTTGGCTTGTTCTTCAGTATGCAAACGTTACAGGAGGATCTAATCTTTCCACAAAAGTAATGTCTACGTTTAATCCATTCAGAACAATTAGGAGTTCTGAAGGCGAGAACTACCGTGGGTCTTCCTGAATCCAGCAGAATTCTTTGACAACCACAGTGCTTCTCTGCTGCAGTGAATTCCATGGTGTTTTGGAGCCCCTACCTTATGATGAGAAAAAAGGAGACCTGAGTGACTGCACCAAATTTTACTTCTCTGGCTTTGTACATGGCTCTGGATAACTCCTACCTCTTTGAAATCTAATGGAACTATTTTTCATCAATGGCTCTTTTCCTCCTGTAAACCAGTTTTGTGATACTGTAGTTCCAGGGCAGAAGTTACAAAAATCAAATCCTCTAAAAGTATTGCAAGCAAATCATTCCACTGGAATAGAGTATAATGTCTTTTTTTCCACCTAAAGAAACCTATTTCCTTTTCTAAGAATCTAAAAATTTCCTGAAAGAAGATGAAGTTTGTTTGGATGTTTTTTGTGTTTTTTTTTTTTTTTTTAATTCAGGTCCCTGATTATTTTATAGTTACCTAAACATTTTAATTATACAAATCACCTTACAAAGCCATGTTAAAGTAAGGCCAAGATGTATAAAAATAACAGCTCATAATACCTATATACATAATGGATATAAAAAGGTGATGACCAAAGATGAGTTATAGAATATAAATACATTTCTGATAATTTTGACATTATAGTATATATAATTGTACGATTATATAGTATATGCAAATATAATTTTTTCTCTTTTTTACATTTCCACTTCATGTGAGTTTACTAGATTCTTTTCATCTAAGTATTTTAATACAAATTCAGCTTTCTAATGTGTTCTAATAATTGCAAATAAGCATGTGATTGGGTGTGCATGTACTGAGGGCCATATAATGAAGGATATCGTTGAGACTTTATTGATGCTTTCACTGAAGAATGAAAAGATTAATTGTGATGTCAGCAACGCCGTCACTGAATGCGGATGAAAAATGACCAGAATGAAGTTTGGCGCTTAGCCTGTTTTTCCCATTGTTTTTGTAGGAAGTCAGCACTTTCATTACTATGATTTAATTAGAACCTGATCAGAGCTCTTAAGATATTCATTAAAAGCAAATGTACAAATTAAGACCTATTGCAGTTAAGGGACGACAACTAATGGATTTGCCAGGAGTTCAGCCTTCTGTTTTTGTCCATTGGAGAAAAGAGAGAGTTTTCTACACAGATTCTATGATTTCAGGCCATGAAGTATGAAGGAGCAGATCTTTAAAATCAGATATGATTAGATCAATATTTGACTGACAAAAGAAACACACTGGGTGCACTATTGATTGGGAGAATAACCTGATGCTGGAAATTCCTTACTACAAATTAGGTTTATTAGCTCACAGTGACAGGTCCCTCATTCTTTGTCATGTTCCTTGTTTGGGCTATAGAATTTTGTTAATTAGTAAGATCTTGCTTATAACCCATAATAAGTGCAAGGAGAGCAAAGTTCTTGCCTTCTTTTTTTTTTGCAGGTTAAACTGCAGGCTGCTGGGCAAGTCTGTAACATAAGATAAACGCAATTAAACTGGTTAGCAGAACGTTTCAGTCAGCCTTCTAATGCAAAAGTGGCAAAAAGTCTTGAGGAAGGACAGGGAGGCAAGAGGGGAAAGACGCAGAGGGGCACAATGTTTCCCCTCAAAATAATAGTACTCAGGTTGGCATGGACTCTTGCCCTTGTGCTGCCATCTGCTGTCTTTCACAGACCTTTCTCCTCTGTCTTAATATGGCTCACCTCAGAACTGGCTTGTGCCTTTTTTGATATACATTGACCTTTTATGTCAACGGCTACATTTAAAAGTAATTTCGACAGGCAAAGAATTTCTTTCCTTTATATATAAAAATATATATTTGCATAAATATAATATATATTAATGCAAATATATATTTTTATATATAAATAACATATAAAAATAAGAATAT
>WYDI02020173.1:0-52559 GCA_009867235.2 Psittacus erithacus | reverse complement strand
CTGAAAGTCAAAACCACAGCACTGCACCAGCTACTAAGAAGGAGAAAAATGACTGCTACTGCTGAACCCAGGACAAAGAGTCAAGAACAATTTAGTTGAAAGAGGCCTATAGGGCAACTAGAATCTTCATAAAGATTAATTCATCAAAACTTTTTACTAGACCATTGTGCTTTATTAATACAAACAAACAAAACCAAAACACCAAAGACCAAACAAGCAAAAAACCAACCAACCAACTGAAAAATCTGTAGGATAGCCTTTGCTTTTTCACACTAACTGTATGCAAAACAATTTTTAATCAGTTCTGCTGTTCCACAGGTGTGCTGGATTTTGATGTAGCTTATTGGGATGTAATAATGATAGAAAATAATATTTTCCAATGAAAGTATCTTGGTCAGATTGCTGGCTTCATATGTGAAGTAGGTTCATGACTTTTTTTTCCAAAATATATATTTGTTCTTGTAAAAGTAGGATGTTCTGGGGTTTAGGGCTTAAATTTTATTGAAATACTTATAATGCCTCTTTCATTTTAGTTGTACCAAGTGCCATCATAAAGTATTCAAATGCTGTCTCTTTTTGAAACGGAAGTTGACGTTCACGTAGTTATCAGTGCAGGAAAACAACTACCATCAGGCTGAAAAGCAGGTTTCTTCACTGCAGAATATAAGCTCCAAAATCAAATCAATGTAACATAATGGCCTGTAAAATTGCCTGGGTTTGTCTAAGAAACAGATTTTTGCCCCATTTCCCCAGAAGATCACAGTGCACCCGGTGCTGCTTGTGACTTTCTTTTTTGTGAGCAATCTAAGAATTGCAGTAGAATGAGTAAAAACATAAAAAAAGACCACACAGCAGTTCTCACTGAGTCCTAGATCTGCAGTGTGAAATGTAGATGTAATTTGTGCAATGTTGTGAATGTTTATTTAAGCCCCACAGGTTTTTATAAGGAAACCTTTTTTTGCTGAGCAGATGAAAACTCAAAGCAATCAATAAAGAATTACTAAAACCTTTTCCTGATATTACAAGTAAACATAAATTGTGTGTTGAAAATCATATTTTTGAGAGAGGTAGAATTTTGCAGTGAAGAAATGAGTTAATAACTTACACTTCTGTTACATAAACAGATCCAAGTAAGTTTTGCAAACTAGCAAATGCAAAAATTTCTCTCGGGAAATGACATTTGCTAACCTAGCTTAGGCTCTGCCTTTAGAGGGTCAACGTTTAGAGGGATGTATTAAACAGTGCCTTGCACAGCAAGTTTGGGAACTTTTGCAGTCAAGTAGTTTACATTTCAAATGTGTTAAAATTAGCAGCAAACACTACTGCAGAGTACATAAGCTTGTGCTGCATGGAAGTGGTATTGACTGTGTAGACGCAGCGGTAAATGTAGCATGCAATTAGTGAGTCTGCTGTATTTTACATGGGCATACATACAGACATGCATCCACACACATACACCCTCAGTGTATTTTTTATTGAGGAACCTTGCTCAATAGCTGTTATTTGTAAGTCCTTGCATTTGTGCTAAGATTTGGATTTAGTCAAGGAAAGAAAGATTTTTGACCACTGATATTTTTAATTAGATTTATAAAAACAATTTACAGTACCTCACTCTTGTTCATCTTCCACTTTTTTAATTATAAAAAATAGTGAATGATGATACTCTAGTAACTCATAAAAAACGGTACCCATTACCTCTTGCAGTATATATTTATTAGTATGGCAGTGGTTTACATAGTTGTATACATATATCTGTATTGTAAACTATTCATTGAACATGACACAAATCACTGCTGCTAACCTAACAGCTTTATGCACAGTTTTTTATAGTTAAAATATATTAATCAATTAAACAGAAGTCTAAATATAGATATTTGCTCTTTATACTTACAATGGAATTTCTTTTAAAGGAAGTAGGCTGTTAAATCATACTACCATAACAAATGCTGAAGGCTGCTTTTTCATTCTTTGCCATTGAATTTATTGTCAGAGCTATGCAGTCATATCCCATTTCAGGATTACTTAAGTGGCTTGAAAATTAAATCATAGTTCACAGATTCTTTTTTCACACACGGTTAATAATGGTAAAATCGTGTTTATTTTAAATATACTTTGCAAGATGCTGCAGTGCAGTTATATGCATGAACTATGAAAAATTTAGTAAATAGAATGTGATTTTGCATAAATTAACAACTAATTGGATAAAATAAAGTTGCTGTCAATGTATGTAGAATTATTTTCAAAAGAATTATATTGATATAAATTCTGTTAAAGTTGGGCAGCCTGGGGTTTTAGAAAGTCCTCACTTTTTTTAAGTTCATAAATGTGAAAGATTTTCAGGAGTGATTACTAATAACTGGAAATATGAGCTCATGCTCTTGAGGGAAAGAATATGTCAAAAGCATATCTGTTCATGTCTAATCAACTAAATGATTCTTGCTCATTCACTTCATCTGAGCTATGTCTTATTTCTGTGCACTATTTTGCAATGTTTCTCCTAAGAGCTGTCTCCGAAAAGGTCTTCTAAAGATGCCTCTAAAAAGCAAGGAATTGCAAAACCACTTCTCCTGTTAGGAGGTTGGATTGTATTTGATGTGCTTTCAGAGTGAAGCTCCTGATTTGGTTTTAGAAAAATGAAATCCAGTTACCCATGACAAACTGCTTAACAAACAGATTGAAAATCCTAGTATTGAGACAGCCAGTAGGCATCTGATTTTTTCTAAATTTTATTCAGATGCTCAAGCAAGCCTCTTCATATAATGTTTTGTGTTCCCCTTATTGTCCATACATAGATGCATCTCTAGAGGATTCCAAAAGAAGGTCTGATTTCATAACTTTAAGACACCAAGGTAGATAGGCCCCTTTGAAGGCCTTCAGGCATATGGGAACCATTTGTGTGGTAGATACGTTTGTCCAGGGTAGGAAATTGTCAGAAGTGAAACCTCTACACATCTTCTGTTTTCTTATACTGATAGCAAAAAATATGACTGAATAAGAAGTTTAATAACATTTTTCTTTTGGAAAAGATGCTAGGTTCAGATAGTGTGGTACAGCTGTTCATGCAGGGATTTTTGGGGAGGAGCATTAGGTATTTGCTACAGGATGGTTTTTAATACCTTCTTTTAAAATATATGGTTCTTCCCACTCTGAAAAAAGATTCAGAAATATGTTGGTCTTAGACATTACACAGCTTGATAGCTCTTTCTCAACAGCTTCCTACTTGTTCTTTTTGCTGGTTTTCAGTCTTCCTTGCATTAAATTGAACATACAATCAAACTTTTGATGTCTTGGGCTTCAAATGGGTTGAAAAATGAAATCAGTCAGAAATTAAATCAGTTTGTTCATCATTGTTAAATTATGTAATGTTTCTGTTTTTAGTTTGGCATATATATTTGCTGTTTTGTAAAATAATTGGACTATTATTGCTGCTGCTTTTTCATGAATTGCAAATCAGTTGAGGTAATAAAATAAGCTTCATTGGGAGCATTGACTAAACTGTAATTGCAGATATTATTTTCTTATATGTTCTTTTTGTTTTACACAGAAAGTAATATTTATGGCAGATTTTCAGTTTATTTTAATACTTTTTTTCCTTAGTGATCTCAGTGAAAATCAGATTCAAGCAATACCAAGGAAAGCATTCCGAGGAGCAGTAGACATAAAAAATCTGTAAGTATTTTCCTACTTCTTGTGTATATTCTGATGATAATGCTTTGTCAATATAGTGTCCTTTTATAGTATCAGATACCCTTTTCCTTAGCACTTTTACAGTTGCGTAAGGAATCCCTGCATACAACTAACACTTACCATTTGTTTTGGCAAAATACTGTAACGTATCTTAAGCATCCTAAAATTTCCCTACATAAAATCTAAAACATTGAATTGAAGTTGAATACAGCCAGGAATTATAACTATTTGTTTATGGTAACCTGAGTTTAATGTTTGAAAGTCAGGCTGTTTTAAACATTTGTTTCATGTGGAAAAAATAATTTTGCCTTGGTTCTAAGAGTTTCCCTTTTGTTTGCTTGTATAAAAGAAAGAAAGAAAAATTATGTTATTATCTAGTTTTGCTAGCATTTATTTTTGTACTTGTTGGCTACTTTTCTTACACAGTTTTCTTCTGTTGTAAAATAAGTTTTTCCTAAAAGACAGGTGCTCACTTTCCTGGAGATAGTGACCCTTAAGTTCATGGGCAGGTTTGAATTCACCACAAATCAGTTAGGAGAAAAGTTTTCAAAGATGAACGCCCAAGATTTTGGCTTACTTGATATGATATTTAGAAATCTGGGGGTTTTGTTCAACAGTATCTGTGATTGGGTTCTTCTTCAAAGTGAAATCCTACCACAGCTCAGTGGAAAAATTAAGTTCAAAAACATGCAAGTGCTTCTCAAAGTAGCTTTGTTGCTTTGTTTAATTGATGTTTTATGAGTTTCTATTCAGAACTGGTTCCATCATTATTCATGGCCTAAAAGAGGCTTGACTATAAGGAGAAGCCTGCAATTTTTTCCATGATCTTCTGCATTTAAAAATTGACAGCTACAGAAAGGAACTTTTTACTAAAAATAGCAGTGTCATTGAGAATGTTCTAGTGGCAGGGCAGTAGTTTAGAATGTAATAAGTGTACTAATATATTTTGAGATAACTATTCAAAAAACTGAATTAGGATGCTAATCTTTAGCTAAGGTAATATTTATCTCTTGGTGTGTTTTTTCAAGGTAAGGATCCTGAATTATGTCTGAAACTTGCTTTAAATGGTAGATCCACCCTTTAAAGACTTTCTCTTTGGGGATATAATTAAAAAAAGAATCATAAAGGCAATAGCATTGCTACAAATCCAAATCATATATGTAGCATGTAGTTTATTGTGACAGCAGAAGTACTACATGTATCTCCTTCTTGGTTGTCCCAGAGATAAAAATGGTGAAAAAAACCTGGAAAACCCCTGATCTCAAATCACTGCAATCCCACCACAACTGAGAGTTTAAGAAATACATTTCTCTGTCCTGTAAATGCTACCTATGTTCTAATAAGGAAGAGCATCTTACATTATTGTGAGATATAGATGTCAGTATCATACCGATTCGTGGGGTGTTTTGAGTGGATTCTAGTACAGCTTTTGTGTAACTAGATCAGGCTGTTGTGCCTTTCCAGAAGCTTAGGCAAGAAGGAGATCTGAACCCTAGCCTTCCATCTAGCCTTGGACATTACTTAGAGAAGGATGATGGCAAGAATTTTACTATTTTTACTTCATTGTTCAAGAAAATTAAGGAGACAGTTGATAAGTGACAGGTATAGGAAGCATCACTTTGCAAAGGAAACTATGAAGCGAACCACCTGAAAGGAGGTTATAGCAAGTATCATTCTCTTTCCCAAGTAACAAATAATAGGATGAGAGGAAACAGCTTCAAGTTGTGCTAGAGGAGATTTAGATTGAATTTCAAGAGAAATTTCTTTACCAAATAGGGTTGTCAAGTGCTGGAAGAGGCTGTTCAGGGAAGTGGTTGAGTCAATATCCCTGGAAGTATTTAAAAGGTGTGTAGATGTGGCAGGCACTTCAGAACATGGTTTAGTGATGGACTTGGCAGTGCTAGGTTTATGGTTGCACTTAATGGCTTTAAAGGTCTTTTCCCACCTTAATGATTTGATGAAGGAATTTTGCATCTATTGGGTGATAAAGCTAAGGTCCAGGAACCAAATATTTGTATATACTTTCAGAGAACTGCCATAAACAGAGTTTTAAGCTGAAAAAGGTGAGATTTAGATTAGCTATTAGAAAAAAATTCTTCACTATTAGAGAGTGGTGAGGCACTGGTACAGGTTCTGCAGAGAAGTTGTGGATGCCCCAACCCTGGCAGTGTTCAAGGCCAGGTTCGATGGGGCTTTGAGCAAGCTGGCCTAGTGGAAGGTGTCTCTGCCCATGGCAGGGGGACTGGAACTAGATGGTCTTCAAGATCCCATCCAACCCAAACCATTCTATGATTCTATGATCTAATTTTGGGCATGTTTTCAGTAACTGCCCAGTATTGAGCATAATGTTAAAGATGTTAACCAAACTTAATGGAAGACATGGGTGAATGTACAAAGAGTAAAGAAACCTATATTAGAACATGTTGTAAATGCAAGATTTGCTTTGTGTTACCCCATTAATTACATGAATTTCAATGTAAATTACAGAGACTCTTTTTTTTAAATGCAATAACTGATAACCATCCCATACAGAAGCTCTAGTAAGCTATTTCAAAGGTAGTTTAATCTCACAGACCTTCACCTGTTTACACATTTTATGTTACCAAATGGAGATTCGCCATTCTCTCACTCCCCCTAAATACTTCTCTATTTGAATCAGGAGTTGGAATATTTTAGAAAATACCTTATTGTATGTTCTTCTAGTATTCGCAGAGCAATGGGAATTAGATGGTAACTTACATTATGTGGAGAAAATTGTTTCCTTTAAGGTTAATGATACCACTATGAACTTTTGAGTTCCTGCTGATATGTTAGTTCTGGCGTCCTCTTGACATTTCTCAGAAGAATCTGTCTAGTTTTCAGAAAATGTGTCCATGATATTTTCTTTCTGGACATCTTCCTAGTAACACACAGTATAGATTCTGTAGAAGATAAAAGCAAAATGGACAAGGCATTATGAAAATTAACCACCTGGACAAGCTGCCACACCCTTAGAGTAGACAGAATGAAAAACAAAACAAACCCTGAAAAAACATCCAGCCTCACAAACTTACTTCATATATAATTGGAATTTCCCATTTTTCCAGTTAGTTTGTTGCTTTTTGTCTTGTAGCTAAGAAAAGTCTGGCTCAGTAGATACATTCCCTTTAATCAGGTGTAGGCAAAAAAATTGACAAAAATTAACGGAAGCTTATTTTTTACAGGCTCCCCAGACTGGAAGCCCAGTATCTGACATTTTGGCAGTTCAAATGTAATAAAAAAGCCAAGTGGCTCTGTCTCAGAGTCTTGATTTTCCTCTTCAAGGACAGTGACTTGAATAATAATCCACTTTTAGTGAGCAGTTGATATGGGACTTGACAGAAATTAGGGTACAAATTCTGGAAAAAAAATGCTGAAAGTTGCTCCTAATTTGCTACTTTTTCAGGGAGAAAAATATACACCAAGAAGTTAGGTTCTTCAGAGAACAGAGTGGCACCCACTGTTTTTTAAAAATAAATAGGAGTTTTCATAAAAATTGGAAGTTAAACACAGGGTTTTTAATATACATGTAAATGAGGATTTCGTAACCCTCCCTGGTGATACAAGTGCTCACTGGATGTGAAAGATGTTTAAAATCTTCCCAACCTAGGGAATTTTATTTATATTTAAGATAGTAAGAGTACCCAGATTATAAGTTTGGACCTGTTGTTTTTTGAATCTGGTTACTAGGAGGAAAAATAAATGGGTTTAAAAAGCAAACAAATATGAAGCACCACTGAAAGTATGAGTGCTGTGCTCAGGTTTTGATAAGTAGATTTTGGCCCCTGGTCTGATGATTTTGATAAAATTATATTATGACATTTCTGCTTGAAGTACATGAAGTTTTCTAAGATTACAACTTTCTCTTCTACTGTGTAATCGATATTTGGCAGAAGGTGGAAAGGAGTACACCAACATCATGGCAGAATTGTGATGCTAAATATATACACTGTCAAATGATACCAAAAATACCAAAGAACATTTTAATTGTATCTCCTGCAGGCGTTGTTTGCCCTGTTTTTCTTCTCATAGTCTAGCCTTAGTTTTGCTTACTCTCTTCTTTGATGCCTTTGTGTTCATTTCGGGATGCTGTAGCTGTCACCCCAGGGAGAAAGGCCTACAGGGCAATGTCGTAGCTTCATGGATTAAACTGGCTGGGAAAATGGAGAATTAGCAAAGAGAGACAGACACCAGCACGCAATCAGAGTTTCCATTGCACTAACCCTTGTTCAGCACCTTGGTTGATATTACTTGTTGTTGCTCTGATACTTCTTTTAGGTTGATTGCAAATGATTTATTGCTGGTGATGTCACTAAAGGTATAACTGAATTTTGTATTAATCTTTGTTGGCAACGATTGGACTTCAAGTTCAGTTTTATTAGCAGTCAAAAAAAAGATCTGCTGAAGATGTTCTAGTTACTGATTTCTTCTCAGATCATGCAAAAAATTCCACTGCAACTAGAAGTATATTTGTCTATTCATCTGTACAAGTGCTGATCCAAAGGCATTTTTTGTCTAAGATGTGCTTTAATAATTTAAAATTGGCATATTTCTCATGCTTGTTGAATCTTAATTCCACTACTTGTCTGTTCAGCCACCTGCATTTCAGGTATACATCAAGAAGGATTTTCATGAGATGTTAGTGAAATATATTCACTGTATACTTAAAATTTTTGTTTAAGTCAAAAATACTTCTGAAAGAATGAAGAAAAGGCACTTTTCTAGTGCCTTTTAAGACTCTTGTTGCCAAATAGGTCAGTGACCTTGTTGCCTTTGGGGAAAAAAAAGTTATTTCCAACTATTTAAATAAATAGCATTTCAATACTATTTTTAAAGCTGTTATTTTAATTGCAGATAACTTTCCTAAAATTTGGCCTGCTGAAAACAGTTTGCCTTTTATGAACCAAATTCCTTGAAATGTTAAAGTCAATTATGTTTTTAAATTAAGAAGAGTATTTGGCTTTGAAGATGAGTTTCAAATCAGAAATCTGAAAGTGAATTGAGAGCTTCCTTGCAAGTCTTTTTTTGGTATTTAAACCAGTGAGGAGATGTCTGAAGTAGGTAAGGTCTAAAAGTCTGTCTGAAATAGGTATTTATTTGAATGACAATAAATTTTAGGTGAATAGTCGTAGGCAGCTGAATTTGATGTGGGTCCATATGCTAACTCAAGTGAGAACCCTTACTCAAAATTTTACATGGTATGTGAATTTAACCTCATGACAAATATGGCCTATGCTTTTACTAAGAAGAGTACCAAATATCACTGTGGTACTTCCCTATAGATTCTTCCTGTATTATTACAAAGCAAACTGAGATAGAAGATTGTTTTGAACTAAGTTGATAAATTGTTGTAGTTGTATTCAACTTTAAATTTTATTTGGCTATGTCAAGTACTGAGAATAATGCAGATAATTTTTGAGGATTTGAATTTTAAAGAAAATAAGAAAATTTTTTTATCTTTCTCTTCAGTGTTGAAGTTTCATGGAAAAGTTAGTTGACTCTCAGGAGCCGTCAGGCCCTTTTGTATCGACCGTATTTTGGAAAGCAAGATTGCCTTTGCTTTACTAAACAGGGATATATAATGACATCATAGAAATTTGCAGAAGGGTTGGTTGGTATGTAGAGCAACTAAGTAGAAATGATTCTACAGATAAAGATTTTCTAGTTAATAAAGTAAACCACTCTAACAGAACATATGAAGACAGGCTGAGAAAGTTGGGGCTGTTCAGCCTGGAGAAGAAAAGGCTGCGTGGTGATCTCATAGCAGCCTTCCAGTACCCGAAGGGGACAAGGGGTAATGGGTTCAAACTTAAACAGGTGAAGGTTAGATTGGCTATAAGGAGGAAGTTCTTTACTGTAAGGGTGGTGAGGCACTGGAATGGGTTGCCCAGGGAAGCTGTGAATGCTCCGTCCCTGGCGGTGTTCAAGGCCAGGTTGGACAGAGCCTTGGGTGACATGGTTTACTGGGAGGTGTCCCTGCCCATGACAGGGAGGTTGGAACTTGATGATCTTAAGCTCCTTCCCGACCCTAACTATTCTACAATTCTATGATTTTTGAGCTTAACGTGGCTTCCATACTAAAATAGGAATGTATTTGCTTCTCACATTATATTAGACTTGATACTGTTGGTCATCTCATTGCTAAATTGCATTATTTCTGGGAAGTCATGCTGATGTGATAGTATCTTTGCATTACATAACTTGCAGATTGTTCATTCTGTGGTCATCCTCCTTTTCATGGCATTCTTCTGCTTTATTTTGACTTTTTTTATTCTGCCATTGGAAGACTCTTGTGGGTTTAGCCAAGTAGAGTGCTAGACAATTTTGAGAGTGTGAAGCAATTGAGCCATAGATATGTTCACCATTTTCTTCTAGTTTAATCAGCAAGTGAGCCTTACTTGGAAGTTTTGCAAGTCTTGTTTTTTAATTTTAGGATAAAAGAAGCTTAATAATTTGCTGTACTATATATATTAGGAAAAAAATATATTATTTGAGATCTTTTACAAGGAAAATTTAGTGAAGAACAGAATGAACTACACTGACAAAATTAACAGCAAGTAGAGAAAAAGCACTTGAGTTTCAAATGAAAGACTGATTGCACTAAATAGTAATAGTCATGGGAACCAAGCAATTCTCTGAAGTTCAATAAAAACTTAAAGTAAATTATGTGATTTTGGTACATCTAATGCCTCTGAAATTACTGATTCCTCTTGAAACTGAGAAATAGGAAACATAACTCAGTTCTGTTGTGAAAAGTACAAGATAACAGTGAGTGTTTCCAAAAATTGTAATGCAGTGATAAATATTGAGCACTCTATTCTTTTCCCATGGAAAAATTGTAATGATATGAAATCCAGTGTACAGTGTAAAACTAGAAAGAGTGTACAGTGTAAAACTAGAAACATTTTCCGAATGTTTCACTGGGGAGGAAGTTACCATAGAAATCTAGAAAGGCTTCTGACTTTTTCTGTTGTCGTCTTAAACAATGTGTAGCATTAAGTTGCTACACAAGAAGAATCTCTGAACAATGGAGAAGGTGTAAAGTTGCGTGGTAACTGTGTTGCACGGGACAACAAGCCATGAAGAGCAAGAGAGTGAAACAGACAGATTGACTGAAATTGTCCCAATTTTTAACTCAGCCTCTAGGAATGAGTGAAGAAGGTTTTCTCTGTCAGAGTCAGATAGCAAGTTTTTTTTCTGTATGAGGGTAGTAGTTTTCAAATGTATGCAACATCTTTTGTTAGTCATTAAATACTGTTCTTGTGGGATAAGAAAGTTTATTTTTAGATATTTATTTATCATTATCTGGTAGACAACATATGCTAAAAGGGAAGAAAATAGAAGTTAGCAACATGTTTCTACAGTAACAGCAATAAATATGTAAACATTTTAAACTTTTTATTAGTTTAATGCTTTTTATGTAGTTCTTAGTAGTTCTTATAGCTGAACTCACAGAAATGTTAATATTTGAAATAGCTGTAGGTTAGTCAGTATACAAAATACCCAGGTAATGTTCTAGATATGGATGCAAAACCTAAGTAAGTCTCTGAGGGAATGGAAAGATTTTGAATGTTGCAGCTGTTGCTTGGTATTTCATGAGCTTCATGGAAATGGCACTGCTGAAGGTAATCAGCTGCTTTGTGAAAGGGAGGGCCAGGAAATAATAGTGATTTTCCAAAGGGTGGAGAGACCCCACACGGAAAAGACCCAGGACAGAGATGGGGCAGGAGGGAAGATGATGAGGAGAGACCTTGGGAGACGGGAATGATGAGCATGCGCCAGAGTTGCTAGTCCATTCCTGGTCAGCTTCTGTACTCAGGGTGTTTTAGTAATTTGAAAAGAAGAAAAGAACTCTCAGGGGGAAAAAAAGCTTTCTA
This sequence comes from Psittacus erithacus, assembly GCA_009867235.2. Lineage (NCBI taxonomy): Eukaryota > Metazoa > Chordata > Aves > Psittaciformes > Psittacidae > Psittacus > Psittacus erithacus. The sequence continues at coordinate 40,977 of WYDI02020173.1, read as the reverse complement.
AAATTGAGTTAGGATTATGGATATGCTCAATGATTTGGTGGTGGGAAAAGTTTCATTATACTATTGTAGATTTTTATGTGTGGTTTTGAAAGTTATGAAACTATGCAAAAACCAAATTATAAAAAATAACTTAAAGTTGTAGTAGTATATTTTTTTTTGTCTAGTATTCTTGCTTATGTCTGAAGTCATAACACTCACACAGCTTGCCATTAGGAACTTGCTATCTGCTCCAAAAAAATTCAGTCTGCTTCAACATTAGAGGGTCATCATAAGCTAATGATGCGCTTTTTTTGAAATATTGTCTAACTTTCTGCTTGGATTATATAGGCAGTGGATATCTTTAGCTTTACACAAATACCATAAATTGCTATTCAGCCGTGCACATGGTCTTCAAAGTTGTATACTTTTCATAGCTTCAAAATGAAGAGTGTGCCAGTTGTTCTTCATGGCATGTGTGTGATGGTTTTATATTATGGTCATAATTGATGGCAGATCATCTAAAACATAAAGACAGTGGTATCTTTCAAAGACAGTAATTTATAAAGCTAGGAAATATTTATCCTCTTCCACCTGCAAATTTCCCTTCTCCCAAAACAGAACCAACTAATTATTTCAGTGCAAACGAAGTAATCTTGCTGGTAAGAAGATTTAAGTGAAAACAACTCACCCTTCACTGAGGTAGCGGTCATGGAAGGTCACTGAAGGAAGAAGTCCAAAAGTTTTCAAGTGCACCACAACTGCTGCCAGTGTAGTGGAAGAGATCTGCCTTTCAGTTTGTGCACGACAAAATTTGCTCAAGTGCTTTCTCTACTGTTAAAAGATTTTCCTTTGTGTATATAATATGGATGATTTAGAGGAAGCTGTGTCAGCACTGATTTATACATTGACAGCTAAGGATAATAAGATATGGGCAAACATACAGCTCACCCTTTTACAGATTAACCTGCAGACTGCATTAGGCAAATTTGATGGCATTAAAAGATTTCTCCAATTTGTCTGGAAACAATTTCTCTTTGTATTGTGTCAAGGCTAGCATTTCATGCCATTGTACTAATTTAAATAGGTTTGATAAATTGTTCAAGAGGTTAGAGAATTGTACTATGTATATATTTTATCTCTTTTAAATAAAAAGGCTATTAACTTAATTGTTAAATGAAATTCATTAGTAAAAATTGAAGGAGCCGGAGACTGTAGGCTTATATTATTATATTATGAGAATGTAGGCTTATATTATTATATTATATTCCAACACTGAAACACTTGTGCTGTAACATTGCACCAAAATGATTAAAGATCATATCCAGGAAATGATAGTTTGCATTTAGCTTTCAGTACACAGAAACACAGACACTGTTACAATTAGGACAATATTTTATTCCTGTGTAGTAGTAATTCAGATGAAAAATATGGGTGAAACTAGAACTTGATCGAAGTAGGCCTATTGTATTCGACAGTGGGTGTGATGATTTATTAATAAAGTAAAATGTTATCATAGATTCAGAAGAATTGCATAAACTGCTTTAGTAAAAGCCTCATTAGCACTGCTAGCTGATATATAATTGAAGACAGAAGGGCAGAGTTCATTTGTATTTTGTTCATTTTCTTAATATTGTTCATATACATTTACTCATATATTTTTCTGACACTGACAAGTTACAGACTTGGAGAAGATCTTCTGCTTGTTTAAAGTGAGGTTGTATCATCTTTGCTTTGCAAGTCGTGCCCTGAAATGTGTAAGATGTGTAACAGTAAAAGCAAAAAGCTTTTATCAGCAGAGAAACTTGGATTTTATATTTGCATACTAGTTAATTTCAGCAGACTTTTTAAATTGGATAGTTTACTGTATCAATGTTTTGCATTGAAAAGGTAATATTCTTCAGAGAAATTAATGTAAATTTTTCATAACTTGATACTTAAAGTTTAATAATATATGGGATGGATTGCTGAGTTTCATATCCAGAATTCAAGTGCTCTGTTACAATGTCTTATCTGCATATAATGACAGAGAGCAAAAAATACCTAGAAAACCACATACAGAAGTTTACAGCAGAAACACTAGTTTCATTTGAAGTGGAATTATAGGATATAAGTAATCAATTATGATGATACCTTGAACGCTGTTATTTCTCAATATGGAAAATATTCTAGAAGGTAATTCTCCTAAATTCCCATCCAAACCCTCCTGCACTTCCCAGCTCTGCTCCTGGTGTGTGCACACACACACAGACCCCTAAAATTGGTGTCTCTTGCAGGTCCCTGCTGCGGCACGTGGAATTAACATGCAGCTGGGCTGCTCTAATAAATGGATTCTGTTAGGTCACCGAGGGGATGTGTGTGACATTAAGTGATTTACCGTCCTTTACCTTAATGAAATTGTTTCAGCAAGATGACGCTGAGAGCTTTTAATGGATAGCTTTTCTTGATGTAATGAAATTGCATTCCTTTGGCATTTAATATAAGGTGCAATTATTATTTACTGGAGCTTTCCCAGCACGGCTGTTTTGCGCAGACAGTTCAGAACAAAAAGGGATTTCTGTGGCAGCATCCAGGCCAGCATGCTGTGTGACAGTCTCAAGCATACGATCGTATTTGTGAGCGCATTTCAGCGAGTGTGGCCTAGCTCTGCTGGCACTTCAGGAGGCTTTCTTTGCACTGAATGCTGCCAACGCTCATCTCCCTTACAAATACCTTCCTAATCTGTTTAACAGGCAACTGGATTACAACCAGATCAGCTGTATTGAAGATGGGGCATTCAGGGCTCTGCGTGACCTGGAAGTGCTGTAAGTATTCCTTGTATATCTTACTTGTAGCAAGAGCTCAGTATCTGGGGATTACTAATGTAAAAGCTTATCTACAAGCTGCAGCCGGGTGTCAGGATGGTCTAGTGAAAAGATGTCTTAAAATAATCCACTGCAATGTGCTATGAAATAGTAAAAAAATGTGGAGGCAGAGATGCTTCTTTACTCTGTAAGACAGCCATTAAACACAGTTAAAACCAAACAAAATTAAAAAGCAAATGGCAGATACTGTAAGAAAATAATATATTTCCTTTTAAAACAGGAGCAGTATTAATGAATCCAATTAATTTTGTAAATTATTCATCACTGTTGAATTGATGAGCGTTTTCACAATTGCCTTTGTTGTATACTCTGACACGGATTTGATCTTTCAGACTCTGTTGATGGAACAATATGCTTCATATTTGACAATCTGGATGTTTTCAAAGAGACACTTTTTTGTCAAACACTGTTACGTGTTAAGATGTTTTGCATGTCCCTGTTAACTGCTTTTTTAATGTTTTGAATGTGTATAAATGTTTAGATGTATAGAAAAATACAATTTTTATGTCACTGAAAGTTAGTACTGCAATACTCTTGCATACTTTTCCCCACTGTCTCAAAGTGACCATCAGTGAGGTTAAAGGTAGTGAAATTATCATCAGTGACCCCTGACATGGAAATAGTTATTGTAATGAGCAGATTCTTTGGGAACTGAGGCACTGGCCACATTCCTGAAATATTTGCAGTGTCAGTCAAAGTATCACATTTTTTCTGGGCTTTCTACATTAAGAGAAGTGAAAGACTGTGTATTACTGGCTTACTTCATGTTAGTTTGAATCACACTTGGTCAATCACAACTTTTGCCGGGGGGGAGGGTTCTTGTGTATATTTTTGTGGCTTGGGTTGGGTTTTTTAAGATTCTGAGTTAAAGAACGTTCTGTGGCAGTAGATAGTGTCTGTGTGTCCATGAAATTATTGAATATGTGAGCTGCTAGTGATAAAGTTTTTTATTATTAAGCCGTAGTTGGTCTTACTTAGGAGTGAATGAATCTGGCAGCTAAATTTGTTTTGTTTTGGTTTTTTTGGTGTTTTTTTGGTAATCATAGAATAACAAGCCTGTTGTTAGCTTTCTGGTATGAAGCCATGTAAAATTTAGTGTTGATTTCATATTACATCTAATAGTGAAGTTGGTGAAGTGTTGGTTTTCTGTCGGTAAACCTGATGTTCTGTGAGATTTTATCTTTGGAACTTGTATATGTGACAGAGTAACTTTTCCAGTGATGGTTTAATCTGGTAATTATGATTTTTAATACAAGCCTTTACAAGTGAAAGTGTTAAACGCATATTTAAAAAAAATAGAACTGCATGTTCTAATGCTTTTTAGTGTTCTAAAAAGGTCATCCTAGCCAGTTGAAGTCAGTGGTAAAATTTTCACATCTATTTCAATGGCTGCAAAAGAGGGAAAAACCTGTAAAAAAATAGGATACTGAAAAAGTAGGTAGTCATAGTTGTACAAATAAATATGCATAGAATATTAGCATTGTTCAGATATACAACCAAATGTACACTACATTGAATTATGTGATAAGAAATGATTCATTTTTTTAAAAAAATGTATAGATATTTTGAATAGTACTGAAGATTTTGTGTCTAATTCAGTTTCATTTCCTATTTGGTTTAAAGAATAAAAGGTATATAGATCAGACCGTGCTGTATATGCGCTGAGTAGCAAATGAGATCACATCTTTTTTTTCTTTTAGAGTTAATTATTCTATCTAAGCACAGAATATGTATATTATTCTAAACTACAAGCATAGGAGAAAGCTTTTAAATAGGTTGTAAACCTGCGTAGTGACAATCTGAATTGTTTATCAAAGTAAACAGGTCATATATTGGTTAAAAAATTTCAGAATCTTAGTTCTATTAGTGTTAAAGATACAAAATCAACCTGAAATCTGGACAGTTCTGGAAGAAGAAAGCAATTACAGGTGTAACCCTTCCTGTGAGTTTCTGCAAAATTTCATTTTTCCTTTTGCTCTTTCTTTCATTTGTTAAGAGAAAATCAGCTTTAGTGGGGAAACAGACTATGGGAAAATATATAGTGCTGTCATATTAAAAAACAATGAAGTATCTAAGAAATAAATTTTCTTTCTGGCACTCTACTCTTTTACCTATGTGTGTAACATGCAGGTAAAAGTATTGAGCCAACTTTTTAAAAATTGCATCTCTGTAATGAAATCAAGTGTTTTCATCATTATAGTTACAAAAATTATTTAATTCCTTGTGTATTCCTTTTGTCTACTTCTAATACTTCTCTGTACGCCTGCAAAAATAAATTCATATGTTGCGTATACAACGTAGCAAGGCAGACAAGAAACATCTGAAATTGAAAATTAAAGCATTTGTAAAAACACCTTCTTTGAATAGCTAACTGCTTTGGCAATACATACTGATTTCCATTCTCTTCATTAAAAAGATATGATTTTAAAACTTTTGCAGAAGTAATATAGGAAGAACTATGGGAGCTGTCACTTACCATTTGGACGTTGTAAGAAAATTACTAAGAAATTGTAAGAAAATCCTGACAAGATTTACTGATTGTTGTTTGTTCATTAAGACACATTTTGTGGATATACCTACTTGGCTGGTTTTTGTTTCAATTTTGTTTTGTTTTGAAAAAGAGCATGATTCACCATTTTTCTGTTTTTATATTCTTCTCTTTTTTTATAAAACCCTAAAGGCACACAAGGGAGAATGAGTAAGACATAAGGGTAAAACACAGCACATTGCACCAGTAATTAATTGCTTGTTTAATGTGGAGGTGTATAGCCTGATCCTGTTCAGGGTGCCATGGATTTACCTTTCTGTGTACCTAAAAATTTACTCAAATTGAACAGAAATTACACTTTGTGGTTTTTGGGGTCTTTTTTAAGAAAGAAAGAAAGAAAAAAAGGCAAAAGTAAAACACTTCTTGTTTTAAAAGGAGAAAAAAGGTATGGTCAGTGGAATTATTAGTGCCATAGTTATGTGTTTAAAATCCCAGAGCACGTTCTCCATTCTGTTCAAATGAGTAATCTCTGAGTCAAAACATTAAATCATTTGTTTCCTTGTTCTGGAGTCAAGCTTGTGTGCATTTTATTTGCAGCCTAAATACAATATTTAACTACAGTATCACTCCTAAAGTTTCATTATCTTTACATACTATACTTACCAAGTATGGTGGGTCTGTGCTAGCTAACAGTTGGCTAAGATTTGTTCCTAGTTCTTGTCTCCAGTTCAGGCACCTTGCCTAAAATTCAAATTATTAGTTTGCTAAAGTATTGAACCCCACAGTTCCTTTCACTGTATAGCAGAAATCCTTCTGTGATCTAACTCTGGATCATCTATAGCACTCTGTTCCATATAAAACCTAATTGCAGCCCATAGTTAATTTTTTTTCCTAAAATTCTTGAAAATACAGGCTTTTACTTAGTCTTCCATCAAAAAAATACAGGTTCTGAAAAACTAGAAAGAGAAGCCAGAGTTGTAGAATCAAGGCATTTTCTCCAAGAACTCTATTTTTTACATCACGATGACGAGCTTAGTTTGAACGCCATAAATGTTCTCAGCATTGGTGGAAGCTGTGTTTGAGTGAATCATAGGTTACTGGGACCTCAAATTACTTAGGATTATTAATGGAATGATCAAACCATAGTGTTTTACCAGAGACTGAACAGGGAGGAAAAGTATATCTGAAAACATGAGTTTTTTCCTGATATTCATCCGTAAAAACAACACACCATGATCTTCATTAGCTATGTCTTTTTTAAAAGTGTAGTAAATGTGACATAACTGTAACATGTTAATATGCTTCTTCTTGACTTTGCAGCACTCTCAACAATAACAACATCACTCGACTGTCCGTGGCAAGTTTCAACCATATGCCCAAACTCAGAACATTGTAAGTAGTCCCACTGAAACTGGCTGACATTTTTATCACTCTATCGTTTTTACCCCTATCAAGTTTTGTCAGTGGTCTATAAATACATATATAGGCATAGAAAGCATAAGCTCAATTAAAAAAATATCAGAGTATCATGAGGATGACAAGCATGAAGTGTGTGTGCATATATGGCAGCTAATTCTGAAATTTAAAGCTAACAACTGACTGCAAGACTCAGGAGATAAAGAAGTAGTTGCATCCTTTTCCATCTCCTTTTTTGGGTTGTAGGATGAGTAAGTCTATGAAAATGGCTTCATGGCCTTTTCCCAGTTGGGTTTTCCTTAGTGCTATATTCAATCACAGAAAAGTTCACCTTCTAACCACAAAGATGAGGGCAGGGAGGATTCGCTTTTATATGTTACAGCTGTATAGAGAAAGAAATTGATGTTTTTTGAAAGTCAAATTTTTTTTTTCCTTTGAGCTGTTGAATGGATCACATTTCATTTAGGAACATGGAAGAATCTTTGATTGGCTGTCAGATGTGATAAATGGGAAATCTTTATGCTTTTATTACTGTACTGCTAGCAGACCTAATTAAACTAAACTGGCTCTCCAACATTCTTTGTAACATAAAATTATAGCATCATCCGGTAGTGCCATTATAATTAAAGTTGTGTCAGCATTTACAATAAGGTCCCCAGTTTTAGCGGTTATGACTTTCACAGAAGACTTCGGGCTTCTAAAACAAATCACAGTGAAAACTGTGGGTATGCAAGTGACACAGTTTGCAGTTATTTCTTTTGTATGTTTATACTGAACTAAGAATAAATGTGTATTGTATTGAGTGGCAAAACCAGAATATATCAAGGTTTAGTCTTGAGACTGTCTTTCAAACAGATTTTCCACTGAAGCTGGAATCAAAAATGAATGGGATGTTTCTATCAGAGTTCAAGAGTAGCTCTTACTGTTAAAGAACTACTTTTACAAAGAGCCTGTCCATTTCCTTTTACACATGTTGGGTTGCAGAACTGTTTTGAAATCAGTAGGGCTATTCACTCAAGTTAACATACCTTTTATAACTGAAGAAACTTCATGCAGGTGGATATTTCTGTTGATTTTGTAACAGAATTGTAACTATTCTCACTTGGATAAATACAAGAACACTTAAATACTGCTGACCATGGGCTTTTGCTGGCCTCAGTTATATTTTGATAATAGAATTTAATTCCATTCTTTCAGGTCTGGGAGTTGAAAACATGAATGTCTGTACCTCTTTCAAACCCTCAAATACATTTTCTATTCTGAACTACAAATCACAGTGAATCAGATTAGCAACACTTACACTTTTTTGGTGGGATATTCCATCTTTTGAAAATTTATTTTGGAAACAAAAGAAAATGGACATATAGAGTCCTAGATTATAGCTGCAACATCCTATTTGCAGTCAGAATATACTTGTATAATGATATTGATTTCAGCAGCATTAGTTCTAATTTGCAATGGTGTTCTTGCCTACAGCTGGCCACAGTTTGTACTGAATGAGTGTGCTGTATTGTGAGCTATATTTACAAAGCACCCACCCAAGAGTTAGTACAGGAAAATACATTGCCTTTAATTTCCTTAATTTTTGAATTTAGGAGGGGAGGATGTGAGTTATTAAAATCATCTTTTTATGTTGGTTACACATTTCATGTTGCTTTAGAGGTTTAATTTTTTAATGGATTAATTACACCCCCTTGTCTAAATTCTGGTTTTCTTGTACTTTCCAGTTATTTAGTTAGGATTGAGTACAACAGCTAAGGAGGACCAAAATGTCATTGCTCTGTTACAGATGATTCAGAGTAAGGATTTGATTTATAGCTGTGGAGATCCTTTTCTGTAGTTTGAGAAAATGTAAGACAGAGAAAAGGAAGAGCCAGAGAAAAGTAATTTGCCTAATTCAGTGAATACATTTGTCTGATATTTTATCAATGGCAAAGTGTTTTTTGCCACTTGGCAAGGAGCCATGGTCTTGCATTGGACCCTGCCAATAGAGAGGTGACTTACTTAATTTCACTGCTTGCTGCCATTTGGTCTTTTAATTTCAAGCATTGCTCAGAACATAGGTCCCTAGGAGCCAAAAGCAGCTAATCCCCTTTTCTGTAATTAAACAAAAAGAGAGGAAATCAGAAAGGGATGTGAAAGAAGGTGGTTTATATTGAGTTATTAATCTGTCTTGTTCAGCAGAAAATGAATCTGACCTGTTAAAGGGATTTTGTAGGCTGTTTCTATAGAGACTAATAATGGCCAGACTTACAGATATATCTAATTGGAAACCAAATCTTTTACTAGCTATTTTTTTCTGGCAGTATATTATCACTATAGGGCAATTTACTGGAGACATTTTTGTGTTATTCGCTATTTGGGCTACAGTCCCACAGCACCTTTCAAGCTCTTGTGTATTTACTTCTTTCTTTTAGACAAAAGAAAAGAAACTACAGATAGGTATCTTAATTAGATAGCCTTCTTTTTTCTTGCAATTAATTAGACCACAAATAAAATGTAGTTTTGCTGTTTGTATAGTTTTATTTATTAGCATTTAATGCCCAATAAGAGACATAAAAAATTGCTTCATCATAAACAGCTTTTATCAATACGTTGGCATAGTTGCTTGCTGAGGGGTGAGGCTGGGCAAGTTGGTTGTGTTTCTGTTTGTTCTCCCTAATTTAAAAGTATTTACATGTTTTCTTCCATGCAGTCGTCTTCATTCCAACAACCTCTACTGTGATTGCCACCTGGCCTGGCTGTCCGACTGGCTGCGGCAGCGGCCGCGGGTTGGCCTGTACACCCAGTGCATGGGGCCATCCCACCTCCGGGGACACAATGTAGCCGAGGTCCAAAAGCGGGAATTTGTCTGCAGTGGTAAGGAAAACAGATGCACTCACCAAGCCCTGTTTTAAAACATAGCTACCAACAGCTCAGCAATGATTGCTACTGCTGCATGTTGACTTTTGCTAGCGTTTGCATAATCCAAGAATTACTGTTTATTGAAAAATAAACTAATCAGTTTTATCACCATTTGTATCTTGTGTAGGTGTGCTTCTGGCCTTACAAATTTAGTGTGAATGTTGCATTCACACAGATTATGTAGCTTCCTAAAAGTATGATCATGAGGGAGAGATGAGGAATATGAAATAACACGTTCACCGGCTGAGAACATAAGGCCTTTAGTAATAAGGAGTTATACTTTTTCAACTTTATAAGTTGTTGTATTTTCTTCTTGCTATTTTCTGCAGTTTGAATGATATTCTGAATCCCTAAATAACTTTCTGAATGTTATTGGTATGCTTTAGTGCATCAGGTTATTTTCTGATATGAGATAATGAAATGACTAACAGTTCATTACTAATCACATTTTCTCTATTCAATTTTTTTCCTTTGTTCATGTCTTCTAGATGAGGAAGAAGGCAAGTTTTTCTTTCTTATATAAATATTTTTAGACTCAGATTGAAAAATTTTCTGTAAACTTTGTCTACTGTTTCAAGTTTCCTCAAAAATATTGGAAAACAGCTGGAATATAGCTATCTGGCTTGTCAATGATTCAACAGGTTGTTTCTGCTAGCTGATTTTCCGCAGACTCACAGAAGCCTATTGCCAAATATGCAAAAATTTGCACAGATCTATGCTTTTAAAATAGTTTTATAGAGAGCACAATGTTTTGTCTTTAAACAGCCCCTGGCAGTGTAAGGCACTGCCATCATCACATGACAAATGCTAACAGTATTCTTACCATTAATTCTGCCTTTATGTACACTTAAAAGGGCTCCTAACAAGATCACTTCATGTCTTTTATTTGTAAATGTGGAGCCCAAGTGTCAAGAACAGTTTTATAACTTGTTCATTATAATGCTGATTTTTAGGAAGGAGATAACCATGTTTTCTCCATGGATTTTTGTTTAATAAAGGCAGGTGAAATGTTTCCTGCCTGTTAGTATACAAAAAAGTAGTATGTGGCATTAATTTTGGCAGCTGTTTGTACTTTTGTAACACATACATAAATGTGAAATCAAATTATTATACTGTAAATTACTATCTCATAGAATCAGTTTGAGTTGGAAGGGACCTTAAAGATCATCTAGTTCCAACTCCCTGCCATGGGCAGGGACACTTTCCACTAGATCAGGTTGCTCAAAGCCCCACCTAGCCTGGCCTTAAAAGACTAAACTTTTCAGTAATTTAAAACTTGAGAAGTTGTTGTTTGAAGCTGTAAGTAGGAACGGCAGTGGCTGCAACTTACATTATCAATGTACCCTTGTTATGTTTATATATGACATTAAATACAGCAACAGAGATCTTAGATTCCATTGTGGTTGCATAGTCATTAAGGTTTTTTTTCCCCTCAGAATTTCAAAACTGTCTCTAGCTTTTTTACCTTAATAAAAAAAGAAAAAGAGGGTTTCATGCCTTTTCATCCCTTTGTGCCTTTCTGTATCATTTCAAAATAACAACTCTGTATCATTAAATAAATACAAGAATGAGTGCATTAATATATTATAAAGTGTGTAATCTATTTACTTTCAAGAAGAGATAGTAAGTTGTTTACTTTCTAAAACATTCATAAGTATGAAATTATTATGTTTGAGTGCTATTATAAATGCTGAGTTTAACACGTAGCACAAGAACGTGGAGGGGAGGGGGAGAAGTTGTGTAAGTTAGCCACCTGAGTTAGTAAGAATGGTAAATTTTGGGAGGAAGAAGTCTGCTGAGACAACATAGAGAGTGAGAGTATGAACTGGGAAGTCAAAGCTTTTGTATAATTTTGTGTCAGTGAACGAAAATGTCTTAACTCCAAAATTGTCTGTGATATCTAACTCAAGAACTATACTCAAATAAGTATTTGCTAAATAAAACATAACTAGCAAGACTTCTGCATTTTTTTGTAGCAAAGTTCATTCATTTCTGTTGGCATGCATTTTTAATACCACATGAAATTTTGAAAACTAAATAAATCATTAATTAGTTTTAAAAACACAGAATAAATAAAATATACATGACAAATGGATCATAGTTAGCCTTTAACAAGATGATTTTGAATGCAAGTTGTAAAAGAAGTAATGATGTAATGCAAGCCCAGTAGCTGAGCCTTTGTCTTTTATCTCTTAGTATTGTATCAATGTGTTGCTATCAACTGGGTATTTAAATTAATGCAATTCAAAAATATTCATAGGCTACAATGTTTATTCTAGAAGTTCTGACTTAAATTTTTCAAAGTATAAAATGTGATGCTTTACTGTTGAATTAAACTGAAATACTATTTGACAGTATTATGCAATTTTAAGAGAAACTCTTTTCTTTTGCAGGTCACCAATCCTTCATGGCTCCATCCTGCAGTGTCTTGCATTGCCCTACTGCGTGCACCTGTAGTAACAACATTGTGGACTGTCGTGGGAAAGGCCTTACTGAGATCCCCACAAACCTTCCAGAAACCATTACTGAAATGTGAGTAATCTGACCTTTTTTGGATGAACTTGCAGAAATCAGGTTTTTCCTATTTGTCCCTTTTTGTTTTTTGTATAAATTAATGCATTCTGTTGGGTAAAAATTTTGGAATACACTTTCAAATTCAGATTTCAAAGGAATATGAAGGTATATGAAAATATTTAAGACCTTTATGTTCTCTTATGAGTTAGTTTTGTATGTTTTACTCACAATCTGTAGTTAAACCTGCATTCTGATTTGGTTTAAAAAGAATTAGGGAATATTTGCTTTTCTGCAAGTGAGTGTATTTTTCACTGCAGGCTATAAATCTCTTTGCCTTCAGGGTTGTTCACTGTGCTGGTTTTGGCTGGGTTGGAGTTAAGTTTCTTCATAGTAGCTGGTATGGGTCTATGCTTGGGATTTGTGCTGAAAACAGTGTTGATAATACAGGGGTGTTATAGTTACTGCTGAGCAGTGCTTACACAGACTCAAGGCCTTTTCTGCTCCTCACACCACCCGACCAGCTAGTAGGCTTGGGGTGCACAAGGAGTTGGGAGGGGACACGGCTAGAACAGCTGACCCCAACTAACTCAAGGGATATCCTATACCATATGATGGCATGCTCAGCATTTAAAGCTGGGGGAAGAAGGAAGGAGGGGATGTTGGGAGTGATGTCATTTTTATTCCCAAGTAACCATTATGTGTGACAGAGCCCTGCTTTCCTGGAGATGGCTGAAAACCTGCTTGCCCATGAACAAATGAACAAAAAATGAACAAATTCCTTGTGTTGTTTTGCTTGTGTGCACAGCTTTTGCTTTACCTGTTAAATTGTCTTTATCTCAACCTGTGAGTTTTCTCACTTTACCTTTCTGATTCCATCCTCCATCTCATTGTTGGGGCTGTGAGTGAGCAGCTGCATGGAGTTGAGTTGCTGGCTGGGGTTAAACAATGGCACTTTGACACTTGCTTTCAATCACTTTATTTGTCAGACTCACTATTAGAGAGGCATATTTTTGCATGAAAGATGAACAAACTATGTTACCCATGATTAGTATTCTGCTAAAACTGTGTCCATAGAGAGTAATCTGGGAAGGCAAAACTGAGGTGGTTGAATGGGATCTGTGGTACAGTCATCATATTGATACTATGTACTTGTGGATAGAAGAGCATGCATGCTAATAAAGTTGTGTGACTTGTCATATAAAGCAGAAAAGTTCACAAAAAGTACAGCCATGTCCTTAGCAGAGAGCCAGGTTTTAGCAAAGGTGCTATAGGGCCTGCAGGCTTCAAGAGCAATGTGACTGAGCGGTTGTGAGGGCACAAAAGGAAAGTTACTGTTGCATTGTCTTCTTTGAAGGGGAGAAATGAACGCATGAGGTGAGCTTGCTGAAGAGATGGGCAGGGGCTCATCAACATGAGCATTTTTCTACACTGGGGATGGCGGAAGCTGTGTTTCGGAAGGGAAGTGGGAGTTCTCTTTAGGAAAAGTGGGAAAGTAGCTATGCTAACAACCTGGTAAGGAGGGTCTGTCCCTCTGTAAATGAGTTAGAGAGAGTATTCAGAATAAAAAGCTTGTGAGCACCTTGATGATATAATATGATACTAAGAATTTCAGATAGGGGAGGTGAGGGAAACAGATACTTGAAGTGAAAGAGAAGAGATTTCCAGAACATGCATCCTTTTGTATGTAAGATCTTCCTGAAAGTTCAAGAATGAGTGTCCACAATGAGATTTTAAGAAATACAGTTTAAGAATTTGTAGACAATCCTGTGGTTTGTTGATTTCTGACCTGTGTTTTGAACTTCACAGAATTGGAACTACTGTGGTTTCATCTTATGATGTGAATAATAATTACATCTCTCATCTTCATTATTACTGCTATTAAGACTGAGCTGGCTGACACTACCTGACCCAATTCAGTCGTTCTGCTATATAATACAAACACTTCTACCTTTCACCCCTCAGAAAAACTCCTCTGCTTGCAAATAAAATAACTACTTCAGAAAATCTCTGCACAGTGCTTTGGAAGGCTGCACAGACTATTTACACTGAGTTATATACTGGCTTTTTTACTTGCGTGTACATGTGTGTGCATAAAAAGGAAGGAAAAATATAGCAGGAAAGAAGTGGGGAGTATATTTCTAACATTTCCCACTATCTTTCTGCTGCTACCGCTGAATGAATAGTGATTACAAACACTGGAAAACTGATATCTTCATGACTTTTAGACCTACATAATTTATGGTGGGTACATGAAGTTAACATCTGTACTTCCTTAAGAAATCTGGTAGTAGGGATTGCAAGGGTGCTTCTGAGTCTATATATTAAGAGTCATAGCTCCCAAAGAAACAATACAACGTGGAAGTTGCAAGTTGACTCTAAATCCACTGTCAAAAGAGACGTGCATAAAGTAAAAAGCAAATGGGAATTTACAGAATAGGAATGTGCTTTCTAGTAATTTGTTTGCTATACTGTCTATGTAATAAATGCTGCTGGGTTTTAAGCGTGGACTGGTATGAATTTCAGCATTTTGCTGGCCTGAAGAGTGAAAGAGAGTAAAAACATAACAAGGCCTCCAGCATTTGGCTGAGAAATTTAACAAATTGCAAACTGAGGCTCAATACTTCCTGCTAGCTTTCAAATCCCAGAGTGAGGCCTTTTTGCATTCTGAGATCCATAATCATTAATATAGATAAATATGTATGTATTTGCTGATATAAATATGTACAGTATGTACACTGTGCTTTAATGTATATAGTTTATAGTTGTATAGTGTAAACTATCTGTTATCTTTCTATATATTCTATCTAGTTTGTAAGTTCAAGCTAAATAGTATGCAGATCACAGTATTTTGCAGTTAAAGAGCGCCACTGATACTGTAAGACATATGAACTTACATTTATTCAAAAGCTGATGTAATAGTGGATAGAGCAATAGAAAGCCAAACCTTTTTTGGTTTATACTGAACAGATACATACAAGTGAATGCCAGTGCAATGAGAAAACTGAACATTATCATTGTACTTCATTGACAGGAGCATTTGATAAATCCGTAGTACTTTCAAATCCCCTTACTCTGGACTAGTTTCTCTGCCCTACGATGTTGTCACCTGCTTATAACCCGCATTTGTAGAATCCAGTGCTGAGTACTACCAGCATGTCATGTTATGCTTCAAAAAACTTCATGATCTACAAACACTTCTGATGTCTTTTCTCTGTTGTATCTCTTGTGAATAACCTTTTCCCATGAGGCTGGCATGAGACTTCATTGTCAGCCCTCCATTATGGAGTTGCTTAAAATTTGACAACTTATTTTTGTTACTTCATTCTTTCATCCATTTCAGCCTCTTACTTCACAGGTTACTCTTAACAAGAGCAGGTTACTCTTAATAAGAATATAATCCATATTTAGGTTTTGAAGGTGCAGAATACTTTTTTTTTTTCTTCAGGTTCTTCTGAAATTTCCTTCAATGCATGCTCATGGTTTTGTGATGTTTTGCCATGTTCCCCATCCATTTCTTCCATCCTTCTCTCAATGGAAAGTCTGACCTCCTTGGTCAACTCCTTGGTACCCTATGAAGCACTGATTTATTTTTGCTTAACACAAACTTCCTTTAAATAAAATGTTGTCTGATCTGTTTCTACATGAAAATACTTTATATTCATTACATTGTCAGTCCATCTGGGACAGTGTTGCATAAAATCTAAGTGGTATTAATCATGTTGTTCTCTGTACTTCTGGTGTATATAAGTAGACTACAGGTTTAAAGTGTACGTTGACAATTTTATGCTTTTCTTTACCCCCAGGGGGTTGATAAATTAACTTGCATCTAAATAATGTGATAAAAACCCCTTTAAATTTAATGTTGAATTTCTGAAGTATTAAACACATTTTCAATTGAGTAAAATTTTGCATGTTAAAGCTCTGAGTTAGATCTTTGGAGAACAGAAAAGGCTTTCTGTTTAGAGTCTAATACTGATGCTGTGACTTGGCCTCACCTTGACAGTTCTGGTGCACAGCTGTTTTGGGATGACATTTTAAGACACTAGAAGCTGTCTTCTCTGCTGATGGCTACTGCTTCTGTAGCAAAGCTGGCAAGGAGACTATGTGCTTGCACTGTGCTGCAGCCCCCCTTGTTTCTGGGTTTGGTGTGATAGCCCCTAAACCATCAAGAAGCACAATTTTGCACTAGAACTTGAAGTTGTTGAGGAACGAGCAGGCATTCTGTGTTGGTGGGAGCTGGAGGAGGCAGAACAAGTTGCCGAAATGCTGTTTTGTGCCATTGTTTTGGATGTGCGGGTGACTGTCAGGGTGTTGCTGGGACAGTTTTGTCATAATGCTGTCTGATTTCTCAATTGGTACAAAAGTCAGTTGGCTAAAACTAGCTATTCCCATTACATGAAGTCAATTAGCAGGCAATGCATTGTCTGCCAAGTGCCTCTTGGGAAGATTCCTTCAGTAACAGGGCTGCTTATCTCCAAGTAGCTGCCAGTGAAAATGGAAGGAGAATAAATCCTGTGGTGGCCTCTTTTTTTCTTTTGGTGTGATAAAGCTCAGAGCAAAGTTAAGTATTCAGCATCTCAGTAAATGTAATTTTTAATCTTTATTAACTTAATAAGGTTCTATCTGTACCGGTTACACCCTTTCTGCAAAATTAATTCTTCTTTTTATTATTTAAATAAACTTACAGCTATGTAAGAATACCTAAGCTTTTCTTTCCGGGGTCTGCTCAATCAATGTGATATTATTTGAGAAACAAATATTTAATACTCCATACATATTTGAAAAAAACAAAATAATTAGTGGAGAACCAAGACTACGCAATTTTAGTGCACCTACTCATTCTGCAGAAAGCACAGAATTAAAAAGGTGCACAGGTGCACCTTTGCCACTGGGCCAAATGGGAACATTTCATACCATAAATGACAGGGAGGAAACATTTGTGTAACTTTAAACTTTAAAAAATTACCTAAAATTAGCCCTATTATTTTAATGTCTGTATTGCAAATATTGTAAGGCAAAATACATTGTCCATAAATATTGCATATTGATAGTCTTCAAAGTTTTATTATTTACTATGCCTTACTTTTGCCTTTTTGTCTTAAGCCAAGCATGATTCATTATTCATTCATTAGAAACATCAACATTTAAGTTGATTTATATTTGCCGTTCAAACCTGCTCCCTTTTCCAGAAATCTTTATGGGATGCTCTTTCATTGGCATGTTCGGTTTATTGAACTTAACCAGCTCCAGTGGTCTAATGCACCTAGGCCTTTCCACCTTTGTCATACAGCTCGTATATTAAAGGCATTAAAGGCAATTCTTAAGGTTCAAAGCTATTATTTTAATTGATTTTAGAAAGTATAGCCTTTCCACTGGCAATAGCATTTATCAGCCTCCGTGCTGGCATTCCTTCCGCATTTTAGTTTTGCAGCACCGTTAATCTCTTTTCACTTGGTTGCATTTTAAAATTCACCCTCTGCGTGAAAATTCTTTGAGTGATAAGCAGAAATAACTCTGGTTCCCTTCAAATAGGGACTTTTTGGCACATGTTCAATCAGACAATCAGAAACCTTCAAATACTGATCCAGCAGAAGTTCTATTAATTGTACTGGTACCTTCTCAGAATGGTGTAAGTGACACGTTCTTTCAAAAGAGGCTAAAAAGCCATTAATGAGCAAGACTACCTCATGATAATGCTGCTCTTATATTCTTCTGATTTTCTCTTCTGTGGCTTGGACTACAAGTCTAAGTGGTTCTAAACCATCTTTCCTTACTGTAGTATTATGAATAAAAGAAAATAAATACAGTTGTGATAACTGTTTCTCATAAAGTGAGGAATTACCTGCCCTGATGACCACAGCTTTGTATAAATGATTTTTTTAAGCAAAAAAGCATGGAATTAAATTGATCTTTTTCCTTAATTGTTGTTTATATTAAAACCATTTAATTAAAGGAAGCACTTAATGAAATTTGTTTCTTTTTTAGAAAGGTAATAGTCACTACAATGGTATTTTGGGGAGGAGGAAGGTTTGCTGGAGGGGAGGGTGGCTGGAAAGGTAGCCATTGTTAACTAAGCAACTGACTTTCTAATTACTATTGCCTTGAAGATAAAGTTGTTCTTTCTTGTGAATGGAGCTTTCTAATGTTTGAATGCTAAAACTGAAGCTGTACAGTTGTTACATGGTAACTTTATTTATATTTCCCATGAGTTTCTTAAGTTGTCCCATCTGTCTTGTCTAACCTGCCTGATTTCTGCTGGTTTTCATCATGTTTTCATATTCCTTCATCTTATTCTCCCTTATACTTTTGTCACGTTAAGATACCAGGTAGTCTACTCGCTTCCCAAGAAAGATGAGACCCTTGTATCCAACCCACCTGCCCACCCTGGGCAGTCCTGCCAAGTTGGAGGGTGTTCACCCAACCTATTCAGGGACCCTTTGACGAGCAGCACTTTAGACCAAATCCCTTATAATCAGTTTCCGGAAACTTATATCAAGAAATTTATTACTCGTGACAGGATGCAGATTCGAGATAGCCAGTGATAGTGACTGACTGCAAGAACAGACTTGATTTGCAATAACCGATTGGTGATAATACTAAATATCTAGCAAGATGTTAGTAAATAAATGTGCATAACACAGAGCTCTTACCTAACAGGCATCCCTATGAGGGGGAGAAGAGAGATCCAGCCCATCGACTGATCCCAGACATTTCGATGGGGGCTTCTTCCCAAATATCTCCCTTCTCTTTCGCCAGTTTATGCTATTTTACTTTTAGGTGGAGCTTGAGTTACTCTAGTCATACATAATCACCCCTGGCACGGTTGCCCTTGCTGGCAATTTCAAGTCCTTTAGAAACTTGTTGAAACAAGTTCCTATCAGACATTCACCTTCTTGGGGGAGCAGGGTCCCTGATTTTAAACAATGTGTTTTGGTTACCTATTCTATTCTGTGTTACAGTTTAACTAGCAAAGACAGAACATATCTCTTCCCTATTCTGAGTTAAGACAATACACAGTTTAACTATCAAGGATAGAACATATCTGTTCCTTATTCTAACTAGCAGGAACAGAACATACCTGTTCCCTATTCTATGCTAAGACAATGCAGAATTTGAAGAAAACTCTTAACTCTTTCCTTGGTCCGTTACTATTAAGGTATAATGAGCAAAGTTCAGCTACAGGACACGATTTCACTCTCATTGCTGAGACAGCAGTTGCGATCCACCTTTCTTGATGGCAACTATGCGGTTGTCTACTCCTGATAACAGGGATGAGCCATGGTACCTCTGTACCACTCTACTCCCCATTTCAAGGATATTGCACCACATTCTTACAGACCTTGTCTGTTTCCCTGGGAGCAGCAACTGTGTCTCACCTCGAGAGCAGCAATTGTCAAAGCTGCTCTAATTTTACAGCCTCTGAGCTGAACTTTGCAAAGCCATATTTCCTCATTTTCCCTAATTTTGGTGATTTTCCTACAACTTTGTTTTCATGAGTCTTTTGATTAATGATTCTATATTATGTCAAGCACTCAACTATATCTTTGTGAGCCATGTGATATTAAGCGGGATTAAACACTCCTGAGATTGCTTTACACAGTAACACTCAAATTATATTAAAGGAGAAGGGGTGGGGAGGAGGCGGGGAGAAAGGGTAAGGAAAGGAAGGGGAAAAAGAAGCAGCAAAAGAGAGGAAAGGAAATGAGATTTGACAGAATTGAACTTGACAGATGGACTTCACCAAGAATAGAGTGACAAGCGACCTGATCACACTGCAGGCACTGAGGAAGTGCTTTGCGTAACTGAGAATTTTTATTTGAGAACTGGAAGCTCCATGTATTTATCTTTCCCAAGCTAAGTTTGGCATGCGTACAGTTTCACCATTTCTGTTTTTTTAAAATTCATCCTTAGCTAAGAGTCTGAAGTATAGCCTTAAATAATTAGCTATTCAGCAGCAAGACTCTACATTGAGATGCAAAGATGAATCTAAGGGTGACCCTTTGCAGAGAAAAGTCACTTGAGAAGGGTTTAGGCACATTTATGTCCTGGGTTCAGCTGTAATAATTATTTTTCTCCTTTCTAGTAGCTGGTACCGTGCTGTGTTTCGGCTTTAGTCTGAGAACAACACTGATAACACACTAATGTTTTAGTTGTTGCTAAGTAGCGCTTCCTTTGATCAAGAATTTTACAGTCTCTCATGCTCTTCCAGTGAGGAGCGACACAAGAAGCCCAGAGGAAGCAGACACAGGACACCTGACCCAAACTAGCCAAAAGGGTATTCCATACCACAGCACATCATTCCCAGTATATACACTTGGGGGGAGTCACCCTAAAGGCCATCAGTTGGGGAGTGAGCAATTGTATTGTGCATCATTTGTGTTTATTGTTTTCTTTTCCTTTTCCCCTTTTAGTTTTATGTTCTCTCCCCTTGTTATTTCCCTTATCATTATTATTACTAGTAGTTTTATATTATATTTTAGTTATTGGACTGTTCTTATCTCAACTCATGGGATTTGCATTCTTTCAGTTCTTCCCATCCCGCCTGGAGACAGGGGGGGAAAGAAGGGGAATGAGTGAGTGGCTGCTTGTTTTTGAGTTACTGGCTGGCCTTAAACTATGACAATCTGTTGAAGGCAGTTCAAAGACTCACGTAGAATGAAAATACTGAAACATAAGAGATAAGGCAGCTTTCTCTATATTTAGCAGTTCAAAGTGTGATTGGCTATCTACAGTAGCCTGACAGAAATGAGAGCAAACCTTGCATCTTCACAGCTTGAAAGGAATGGGTCTGAATGCTGAGGGGAGGATGCAGCAAGTTACAAGACATTAAATTGATGATTGTTTTCCAGTGTCTGCATTTGTTTCTGCTCTCTAGTTTAAACCAAAGCATTGGTCTTTTCATGACTTGTACATAATGTCAGTGCATAAATATAATTTACTTCTTAAATAGTTAAGCTGTCAGATCTAAGTCTTGCACATCCAGTGAAGTTCTGGAAAGGTTTTGCCAAACTGGTTTCTATATATACAGATATAGATATATATACATACACATACATATATACATAGCCATTGGTCTTGTATCATTCTGTATTGTTCTCAGTAGGTTGCAAGAATCCTCTATAACCATATCTGTCTTTTTCCAGAAAATATGTGTTAACCTTCTGATGCTACCTTAAACAGAGAGCTTGTTTGGTTTCGCAATAAAATTTTTCACAGCCATTTAATTATTCTTATGGCTCTTTTTGAAACTTTTCCAGTTTATCAAAATCTTTTCTTAATTCCTGACACAGCAAATGCATACAGTACTGTCAGTGTATGCAGGTGTCAAGTGAAAATACTTCTGGATAAGAATTATTAATAATTAATTAAAATAATAAATAACTAATAATTAAAGTCATATTTGATTGTTCATGAATACTGATACATACTTTGGTCAGTAGGAAGCCAGAAAAATGTGCCAGGTTTTTGAATTTTCAGAAATTATTGGGTTGAAATAGAGTACATTAAAAGATAAGAACTTTGTGGAGATGTTGCTATCTGCTAAATGCCCCTTGGACAAATTTGCATGTTCTGCCTAATGTTTTCTCAGTTCTTAATCTAACTTTCCAAACTTCTGAGAAACTTCATTAGTTGCCATGTTTTTTAAATTAACTTTTCTCATATATGCTTCTTTTCAACTGTACTTCATGTGTACTTTTCTTCAGATCTTCTTTAATCCTCTTCTATTTTGGACTTGATACTCAAAATTTCTTACCAGTGGACTAGAGAGGCAATCGATTTTTCAGTGAAATACAGAGAATTTGCTTCTGTTTTGCTTAAAAGTTGCTGCATTTTTATATCCAGAAGCTTGTATTAAATAAGAGTACATGATTTTTAGATGCATCATTATTAGTTATTATAATTAATACACACTTATCTTTTCCTTGAAGTTTATTCAGAAGGACTATAGCTTCATATATGGAGGAGGACCAAAAAATGTTCCTAATGCAATGGAAATACCTAGTACAAAATAGCTGACATGAAACTAAAATTTTACTATCAATATACTGTGTGACTGAACTTTTCTGCATTGTACAGCACATAATTTTAAAGGCCATCCTGGCCATGTTTAGTCTCTTAATCCAAATAGGGACATTAACTTTGAAAATCTTTGCATGAAAATAAACCTAGTATTACTTCAACATTTTACAAGAAAGGTATTACAACTTGCCGCTCCCTGTCACAAGTCACACTCAGTTTAGACAGTTCAACTGTGGCATCAGCAATGTGAATACAGTTTTCTCTATATACTTTGATTGAGGGAAGGTCATTACACCCTAACAAAACCAGTATTTATGTCCATTGCAATATAAAACAAAATAGCTTGTTTGCTTTATCAATCTATAGAAATTTGCAAAAATCTTAACATTTTCATGTGATATATGAATATAATTTCACACAATAATTACGTGTGAATAATGAAAAATGCATTATCCATGAGGCAATGTAGAAATATGAAACATAGGAACCTACTGAGGTATTGCATTTTTACCCTAACATATTTAATTTTACCAATGCAGATTTCACTAAATTACATTTAACTTATCTTTGGATTCCTACTTTAATACTTCTCAGGCAAAACTTAAAATATATTCCACGTGACTGCCTCAAAAGTGCATGGTTTTGCTAATTTGATAGCTAAGCCTTTCTGCTTAACACACAGGAGAGAAATTATGTGTCATGCTCTTACTCAAATATCTTCCTAATCTGATAACTACAGGTAAATCACGTGGCTTTATGCTTGCTTGTTTGGTTTTTGTTGTTTTGTTTTTGGTTTTTTTTTCCTAACAGATTTTAGTTGTCAGACATTTTTGTAAGTAGAATATTTAACCTGTTCTTTGTTAGCATGTGCTCTACATTGCCATTATTCACACGCATCTTTGGCTTTCTTCCTACCCTTGTGTCCTATCTAAAAGACTAATTAAATTCAGAGGAAAGAGAATAATTTCAGTAATCAAGAGTATGTAGAGACACAGAAACCAACAAGTGGACAAAGAACTTGTGAAACTTGGACTGTTTTCCGGAAACGCTGGCTGGAATGAAGACCATTCCACCTCAAGGTGGGATTATGAAACTTTTTGGTGAGTATTGAAGAGGAGGCACTTTGGGGGATCTCTTCATCTCTGCCAAGGGAGAGAAAATAACGCAAGCATGAAGTAAATGGGTATTTTATAGAGCGTGGGATTCTCAGGCTCATGTTTCTGCTCAATGAGAACAGGTTGACAAGTCACTGCTTGTGATGAGCCAAGAGTGTAGTAGGATTCCATCTCTTTTCTGTGAACTTAATACAGTTACTTTGAACAGCTCAAGTAGTTTTTATAGCATAACAACTCTCATCAAAAATAGGCTAATTAGAGAGGTTTTAACTTGACTCTAGGTGACTCAGGCTAATTGCACTGGAGCTGCGCTCTGACAGATGCCAAAGTACTGAGCAAATAATTCTTTAAAAAGTGGTGCATTTTGCCTACAATCTCAATCTGCAACAACTAAGGAACGAAAAGCCTATCATCATTAATGGTGCTGTAGGGTTCAGAGTATGAGATGGCCCTTTCTGTTTTCATCTGAGATGAAAAATGAAGTAAGTGCAGGTTTGGGACTTGCTTTTGAGTAAATGCAGTGAATTGCTTAATAGCTTTAGAATGACAATTCTTGTTACTTTTTTGATGTAATGCAGGCTAAGGAGTCGTCTGTCATTTACAATCAATCCCCTGAGGAAATATTCGATAGGACAATTACAATGGGTGTTAGCAGTTTGGCAAGCTTTAAGGCAACATTGACAGTGATTCTTTATATGCAAATATTTTGATAACTGTCAACCAGATTTATTAATACACAGAATCAGAGGCTGAAATTCTAAAGTGCAAGCAATATAGTCATTCAAAATGTATCTTTTGTTTTGTTAGACATGGATGATAGCACAGATTTCAACAAAATTCTTTTGCTATTTAATTTAGAAACAACATTTAGTGTATATAAGCACTCTGGAGATGCAGTTGTTGCTAAATTAAAAAGAAGAGGTACTTTGTTGAATAGCCTCAAGGATTCCTGTAGCAAAGGGGGGTCATTACTTTTTCTTTATTTTAAAAACAAACAAAAATCCTTAAACCTGGCAGATGTTGCATATGATGAGAGATGGGTTGGCTGTGTATTGCAGTTCTTCAGATTCAGGAGCTGCACCGAATACCATCACTGAAATCTATTTTCTGTTTTCTGACAGCTGTTTTTGCCATTTACTTTAAAAGCAGATGGGGAAAATGCAAAGAAGAGCTGTCAATTTTATTACCATGTATAATCAGCATCTGTGCAATACATCAGACTCATTGCATAGCTTACACTTCCTTCTCTGTAGTAAAAATTCTTGTGGGATTTCTTGACAAGCTTCTTGCAGACTTTTTGTAAGTGAGTAGGTGCTGGAATTAAATAAATTAATTAAGTTCTAAAGCCACTATCATAGTGACCAAATTTACTTAATTAAGATGTTCTGATTGTTCCATTATAAAGTATACAGCAAATTTCAAATTAGTGTTTTCTTAAGGAAGGGTAACATTTTCTTATTGTTACTAAATGCTTTTTTTTCTTTAGCTATGTCTCTAACCCTTTATCACACATCTATGTGCAACACATCTCTGTGCAGTGTTTTTTACCTTTTTCTACTGAGCAGGCTTAGTATATTGTACCCCATCTGCATGATTTAAAATAAAAAGGATTCTGTGGAGAACAGGGTGTTCTTCGTTCCCAGTCTGCCTCTTTCCTGGTGCAGAAGTCTTTCACAGAAATGACTTTTTATAGTAGGAAAATAAGCTAGTTTGAAAGTGTCAGTATAAATAAACATGTTGTCTGTCTCTGTAAGTGCGGAAATAGTAATCGGTAATGGTGTGCTCGAGGCTTATAGTAGAGAACAGCATCCTCCTGGAAAGTGTCAAGTGATTTACATGTCACAGGGCTCTCAGGGGACCGGGTGGGAAGAATCTGTCTACTGGCTGGGGAGCTACTTTGATTTATTTTGACAAGGTTGGAAGTCACAACTGTAGAAGCACCTTTGTTTCTCAGAATAGTAAGTGGTTGTAAATTATGGTGTCTGCAGTGATAAGCAGTGGGGAAAGAGTTAGAAAAAGAAATGTTCATAGTACATTTCCTAGATAGGAGAGATTAGGTAATAGTCTTCAAAAAAGGTTTTAACCAGTTTGGAAGTGTTAAAAGACAGTAAAACACTTATGTATTGATGCAGGACTTCTTTGAAGTGAAGCACTAAAAGGAGCAGGAGACTTAATACTAAGAGCATTAATTAGTGTTTGTATGGTGATGGGCACAGTACTTCTTATACATGAGGCAGTGCAAGCTTTGATGAAACGTGTACTTAACTATCTTCCTCCATTATCTTATCTTATTAAATATGCTACTGAAATTGTCTGTGGCTTTTGAAAAAGAAACCACCAAGGCACTGTGTATGGTACATAGATGATCATTTATAAGAAAGAGTGGCTTCTGGGATAACTTTGAAAAGAGATGTTGTGCATAAAATTTAATACAAGTTCCATGGAAAAATACTTTTTGTTCTTCTGTGATACAGTAGTACTTCTGGCCATGTCATTTGCGAGAACTTAATAGCTGATGTTTTCAGTACCAGGTACAACCCCTCCTATTCCAGAATTAAAACTGCTTCATTTAATATGAGGATTAATATAAAGGATTTTTAATTACCATGGGGTTTATCATTAAAATGCAAATTTCCTTTAGATATTAATCTATCTGCGCTTTGTTACCCTGGAATATATCTAATTAGATTTTCTCAGGAATAGTGGATGCAAATTTGCACTGTGAAATTCAGCTGATTTCAGAAAGATAAAACCAAAGATTAGAGGTTAACAATGCTTGAAAATGTGAATCTGTTTTACTTTCTTTACAGAGAAAGTGGGCTATAAAAGATTATTCTTCTGCATTTATATAATCTTATTTTTCCTTTCTTATGCTAATCTCATTTTGTAAAATGTGACGTGTTTTAGCACAAACATCTTGGCGTGACTTAAGAAAAGACATACTTAGATGATCCTACTATAACAAGTCCTTTATCCAGAAGAGCTTGTAAATTTATCCCAGCACTGCACAGTCTGCCTATTAGACTATAAATTTCTCACTAAAAGGAAATGTTAGGTAAAGTTGACATGGAGTTCATTTTACATATCCACCAGTGAATTGTAGCTTGCTCCATTAGAAATGCTAGAAAATTAGCTTTCAGTAATACAGTGTAGTAGGACTTCATCAGGTTTTGGACCCATATAATTTGTAGACAAATTGGACAGCAGTAAATGAAATCAGCTATTCCATCTTTTAATAAAAAATGGCATACATGTATCCTGTAAGGTACTTCAGTTTATAGAACTAATACATCTTATATTAAAAGAATAAACTGGAAAATACTTTTGTGTCTTTATTTAACTCTAGGCCTTGTCTTTCTCAAGTTACATGTCTAGTTAAGAGCATTATGTGTTTAAACATAGGTGAACCTATAGCACTAGGTTACAAATCTCTACATCATAGGCTAATAAGCCGCATTTATAAATGAGGCTTGTGTCAGCTTCACAAGGGAGTGTTGCCACTGCAATATCTGTCTGCAATATCTGTCTTTTCCATAATACCCAGAGGCATGTTTCCTCAGTGTCTCTCTCTCTCCAGCAATTCATGTCCTTCTCTGTAATATGGCCTAATTCTTCCCTGTTTTCTTTTTAACCCGCCTCCCCTTTCCAGTCCTCTGCATATGACCTATGTGTTTCCCTGTGCAAGATATTCTTTGGCTAGTTTTCAAAGCTATGCATCTGATAAATGTCTGGTCAGGCTGTCCCTGGTGGTTAGGCAGTTGGTACCTGCCAGATAGAGTGTGTAACAGGAAGGGATGGATTCCCTTCGTGGCTGGGTTAATTTGGTTTCTCAACTCCTTCCCATTGCTAAAATAAGGGAATTTTTAGAAACTTTTTATCTGAAGGTTTTACCTCTCTTTGACCTACCCAGCCAAGTAGAAAACTACCTAGATGATAAGCATGCATAATCTTTATTTTGTGGGGAAACTAAGCTAAGAATGTAGTGTAAGAACAGAAAATACTTCAGTGTGGTCTAATTTGGTGTCGACATGTAATTTAAGATTTTACTTATTCAGATGTTCACGTTCTGCATCTACTCAAGTGTACTGGAGAATCATAGAATCGTTAGAACTGTTAGGGTTGGAGAGGACCTTAAGATCATCTAGTTCCAAGATTTACCTTTTTCCTTTGTAGCCTAGTCAGTACTTCTGGTCTGATGAAAAATGTGTTTCATGGGTCCAAAAGGCTCAGCAAAGGTGAAGAAAACATATGAAAGAATATTGTGTTTATAGAAAAAGTTAACAGTCTTGTGCCATGGGATTTCCTGCAGTGTTTAAAACATACCTGAAAACTGTAGCAAAGTGGCAACATTTTCCTGGTTAAGGATGTTTTTAAAACATGAACCTTGTCTAAAACAGCTCTGATGAAGTGAGATTTTCTGTGTGTCAGGTAGATATTTTGAGGCTTTTGGGTTTTTTCTTGGCTTCTTTATAAGCCATTCAAGAATAAATTCTGCTAAGGTGAAGCATGTCTAGACTTAAGAGATTTTGAGTATTAAATGTGTAAATATCTCCATCTGAACAAAACTTCACAAGGGCGGCAAAAATTCTTTCTTCTGATCAGCTGTACCGTGATACCTGGAGAAGCTTTATAAACAGAAGCAATTGTCTTAAAAATATCTTCTTGGAAAGGCTTCCTCAAAGTGAGTATAGGAGCTTATTAGTTATACTGCATACCCAGAGACTTATGTGTCTCTTTATCACAGCAGAAGTGAAACAGAAGAGAGTTAACAGGACAAGGGTGAAAGGAAAGATACAGGCTAATATTCCCACATCTAAATTTAAAAAGGCTTTTTAACCTTTAATTTGGACTTAAAATCGATGTAATTTAAAACAGTGCAGTAAAGTCTACAGAATGTTGATTCCTTATATGAAATGCATTTTTGGCGTTGTCTTTATGTACGTAGATCATAGGGTTGGTACCTGTCCATGAAAGACAGAAAGAGAAAGCTTTTTAGATGTATGTTAAGTAGTTTGAATAATACTGCCTTTTCCTGTTGTACTTTTTAGTACGGTTTCATTCTTTATGTCTACATAATAGAATTTTTACACTGCCATAACCATGAAATACTGTGGTGTGTGAAGAAGTAGCTTCTATTTTAAACATGCTTATTGCTGAATCTGTCTTGACTTGTTGGCAAGTGGGCCATAGGTCTGTGTCAGCATAGATCTCCCATATGCAAAGCTGTGGAAGTTCAAAAAATTCTTAGAAAACTGTTTCCATCAGGAAATTCACACTTTGATGTATGGCAAGTTTCAGTCAGTTACTATACATACAAAGCAAATATGACCAGTAATATAAACTAAAATACTTGTTTAAATAAGTTACAAGTGTGCCTGTTCAATCTTGGTATTATATCTTAAAGAAAATGTTTTACATACCATATCCAAAGAAATCATGTGTGCATGTTGAAAAATATGGCTTTGCCTTACTGCAGGTAGCAGCATATGTTATTTGTTCTGTAGGAACATTCCTCTCTCCTTTCCTATGGTTTTCATATTTCAGCGATTAACTCACAGAAGTCTTTAGACATTTCTAAATAAAACTTGCCGTATGTGAATAATACATTGGGAGTCAATGAACACCAACTCAAGTTTGAATTTTTAAATGACAGTTCTAGCTTATATTTTACAAAAACCTTGCATGCTCTGAAAATGTTTTCTTTAGATACAAAGACTGGGTTTTAACTTACAGCATTACACTCTATAGAGTACAAGGTTTGGTTTTACAGACAAAACCTGTTTTTTTGTTATGAAAACTAAAATGAAATTACCTTGTTTCTCAAGATAAAAATTATACTGAAAAGAAAGCAAAAGCAACCTTCTTTGTTAAAGTCTGTCCCTTCTAGTTTGTTACGGCTTTAGATTACCGTTTGGCTTGCATTTTGTATTTTTATGTTGTTGCTGTTCTTTTGCAGACGATTAGAACAAAATTCAATCAAGGTCATACCTCCTGGAGCTTTCTCATCATATAAAAAGCTTCGAAGAATGTACGTACCCAATAATTTAATTTTTTTTTTTCATTTTCATCTATATATGCATACACGCACACATACGCATATATGTATACATATATGTATGTAAAAATAAAAAACAAGGTGAGGTCATACAGAGGAACTGCAGTCAGTGTGTGAGCATTTAAGAAAGTTTGACCATGACCATAAGACTGTATAGCATATTCATCAAGTTAATATTTTTTTTTACCAAGTATTGAATTTATTTGATATATGGTTCTGCATAAAAGTAATATGTTACTGTGGCAAACATTCTATAAACAAATAAATTAAGGGGGATAAGCCACTATTATTTCATAGTATCTTTGAGTTTATATAGTTCTGTTGTGATAACAAGCAATTCTTTCTAAAGTGTACTTAACACAATTAGGAAAAGTAAATCTTTTTGTCATTTTTTTTTCCCAAGCATTTGAAAGGTCTATTATTTACCATGCATTTTGTTTCATTGCATCAGTGTACTGGCAATTTTAGTAGTTTTATATTAAAATTCTTTGGCAGTGTCTCATGTAAATATTTTAATTTCTCTCTCCCTTCCGTGTCCAATTCTAATTACATGTTATTTGAACATTTGCTATGTTGAGAATAGCTTGAATTAATTGAATCAAATTTCCTTTATTTCAGTGACCTGAGCAATAACCAGATCTCTGAAGCAGCTCCAGATGCTTTCCAGGGCTTACGTTCACTCAATTCACTGTAAGTGTATGTTTGACCTATAAAAACAAAAGCAAATTTCTCATATTCTTATAGCGCAATTGTCTTGAATTTTCATCTCCCTGCAGAATTTTGACATAATTGATTAATTCTGAAAGCTGTAAAAATAATTTCAGAATGTTGGAGTGATAATTGAATGCAGTATCCCAGCTGGACACTAAAAATGTATGGGTTTTTTTTATAAATACGATCGTGGCAAAGAATTGAACAAAATCAAACACTTCTTTTATTCCCCAGTTAGTCATTCTTACTAACAGCAAATCCACTTGCCAAGGTCCCTTGTTAAGGCTGTAGACAGTGCGGTGCTGATTCTGCTAAGAGCTCTCTGGGCAGCACACCTTTTGGGAAAATGTGTGATCCTGCTGCCTCACAGAATCACAAGGATCTTACAAGTATCAAACTGTCGATATTAAATTCCCTTCAGTAACATGGAACTTTCTTTATTTTAAAAGTCAAAATCACACAGTATATACCTTTCATAATAGTGGCTTTGTATCTGTGATTATTTCCTGGTACAGTGTCCTCTATGGGAATAAAATTACAGAACTTCCGAAGGGCCTCTTTGAAGGACTCTTTTCTCTGCAACTTCTGTAAGTATTTTTTTAATATTTATTCTATTTTAGGATAATTCAGAAGGGTAAACATGATGAGAGAGTTATGCCTGGAGACGAACTGGCAGGAAATCTCATATGTAATATCAGTGTATAATAAAAACAAATTATGTTAAAGCCAAAGGAGTCAAGACTGTCATAGGCCAGCTTGCCATTCATCACCAAATTTGATCATATCTCAGTTCATATTTCTGCGTAAAATGACAAAATCAAACTATTATTGTGTGGAATTTATGAGGATAAAGTACATAAGACATGATATTGTCTTGCCTTGTTTAAAACAATTAGTATTTATTAAGTGGTGTGAGAACCACAGAAGGAATATTTGTGTGTTTTATGCAGAGGAAATACGTAGTGGAAATGCTGCGTAATTGTATTTCTGGTTGTACCCATGGAAGTACAGAGTTGCAGCACAGTTTCATTGATGACTTTTAATGTTTTCTGACACTCATCTCTGTACAATTCACACTCCAGCTGCTGTTTAATTTAACACTTTGGAAATTTCCATGTGTAATCTTACAGACAACTTCTATTTAGATTTAATACTGGTAATAAAGAAAAATGACATAGTGATACATTTATCAAATATTGTCAATGTTCATCAGAAGAGGCTGTACTCTAGATGCACTGCGTAAAAGAAATTTGTGAAATAGGCCATAAAACAACGGTGGTGTTTTTGAATGAAATTGTTCCAGAATAATTGACTTGTTGGTTTAAAGCTTCTTAAAGAATTTAAAACTTCTTCTTGCTTGATTAAAATTTTTTAATGTCCAGACTTCATTGTGTAGTGATCACCAAAATGTCCATTACCAACAACTCTATGCAGATAATGGATCAGTAATACAGAGAAAATGCAAGTTCTAGCACCACCTAGAGGTTTATATTTATTTTTGTCACAAACTAGTATAGTGGTGGGGGGTATGCATTACTGTTTTCCTTTTAGATTTTAGTTATAAAACCATACTTCAGAAGTTGTAAAAAAAAAAAAGAGCCATCTCTGAACTTCTGTATTTAAAGAATGTCCATAGCTTGATATACTTTGCATAGACAATACATTTCAGTCTAAGTAAATTTCTGCTTGTGTGCTGAAACTTTTTATCAAAGCATTGGTTTTCAAATCCACCATTCTATTCCATTTCTGGATGGAAATTGGATTAAAAAATGGTTATAAAAAGTGCACCTAGTTGGATGACATTTTAAATTTTTTTCTCTTCAGAAACATGAAGGAGGTGGTTTAAATTGCCTTGTTTGTTTTAACTTTAGAAGTCTGGGAGGTACAGGGAAGAAAAGGTTCCCTTTGAAGATGGAGAAGAAAAAGGATCTAAGACAGATTTGGATATATTCCATGCCACCAGTTTTTACTACAACTCTGTTAATGTGGCAGCATGCTGATTAGAAACATATAATTAAAACTGCCACTGCACATCTCTTCCAGCTAATGAACTCAGTGTTCAGTTCCTTTTTTGTTTGTTTATTTATTTATTTGGAAAAGGAAGCAGTTTTCCTTGCAGATGCTTGATTTTTTAAGCTAGTTTCTTTGCACAGGCAAATGCTACACACACATTCTACCAGCAGTCACAAGAGATTTGATTTTAGCTGAATAGCCCCACACTTTTCTATTCCAAGGTGGAAATATATATTTAAGAATAATTTCAGATCACCTAAATAAGATATTTCATTTAATTAAAATGCCTTATGTCACTGTCAATTAGTATTTGATACTACACCTCTTGTTCTGATTACAAGTGAGCACAAAAAATTACCTGACAAATGCTGAAGCTGCAGTGACACTGAGTGAATTCTTTCAATTTTAAAGCTGTCTTCCATTAAACAGATTATTGAATGCCAACAAGATCAACTGCCTTCGAGTTGATGCTTTTCAAGATCTTCACAACCTGAATCTTCTTTCTCTGTATGATAATAAGCTTCAGACAATTGCAAAAGGCACCTTCTCACCCCTACGTGCAATTCAGACCTTGTATGTATGCTCTTGTATACGGTTGTCTTTAGTATGACTTCATATTCTACAATGTACTAAAAATATTGGGAACTGCTGAGGCCAAAGGGAAATAATGTGTGAAATCATAATTTTTTTTCTTCATTAAAGGCATTTGGCTCAGAACCCATTTATCTGTGACTGCCATCTGAAGTGGCTGGCGGATTATCTTCATACAAACCCCATTGAGACCAGTGGTGCCCGCTGCACCAGCCCCCGCCGTCTGGCAAACAAAAGGATCGGCCAGATCAAAAGCAAGAAATTCCGCTGCTCAGGTAATTTTCTTAGTTCAGCTGCTATTTTTCTTTTATTGGCAAAACCAGTGGCTATAGAAGTTCTAATGAAGGCAGCTGGCTCTCAATGGAATTATAGAACATTGCAGAATCTTTTTTAGTTCTTTGACTGAAGAGGGCAAATCATGGAAGTCATAGACTATCGGATCATGGAACATTACTATAGTTAGTACATTTAGCTTTATTTCTGAGTAGCATTAAATCTAACAAAATGCAATATATACTTCAGAATGAAATGCTAAAGTTATTCACTACAAGTATCACCCACATAAATCATTTTGGAAGAATTTCCACAAGGCTCTGGAGTATGTGAAAGATCTAAAAATTTCTAGCTAAATATGGAAACATGACATATTCATTTTATACAGGGAGCTTACCTCATACTGAAATTTACTGTTTTCTTTTTCTAATCTTATTCCATTTCCTACTTATATTTCCTTAAATCCTAACTTTTGTCATATGGTATCCAGCTGTTCCAGGTGCATTTCACATTCTGCAATTTATTCAGTCTCAAGTGCAAACACCAGATGAGAACTGTTTGTTAGCCATGTTCCGGATACATTTATGACTATTCACACTTTGTTGTTTATCAGCTCTCATTGTGAAAACAAATTTTTTCACTTAATTATCTGTAGTTAACTGTAGCCCATACTTAATCTAATAAAACTCATTCTTTGCTTGCTGACATTCAGGTGCATCTTCTATTTTTTTTTTTTCTCTTATTTAGCTAAAGAGCAGTATTTCATTCCAGGTAGGTTTGATTCTGCAGTAAGATTGACTAACTGCAGATATTCTGTCCCTTTCCTCAAAAAAGCAAAGTTTGTTATAGCTTTTAAGAAACTGATGCATGTGTATTAACTTTAGTCAATATCTGTAGCTAGACTTAGTTTTTCCTTTGTAGATTACTAATAATTCTGTTTTCTGAATATGAGCTTAGCATGCAGTTCCGTTTACTTTTTTGTCTCACAAATTTGCACACAACCTACCAAAATTATGCCTCTACTTAAATTATTTAAAAGGTTGCACCTGCTAGTTCATATTTCAGTTGACACCTTTACTTACCTTGTACCTTGCCTCTCTACCACTCCTGGTTTTAAAATGTAGCTCCTGAGCTGCTTTTAAACGCAGGAAAAAATACTACCATCAAAGAGCTAGTACAACTTTAAAAAAATCAATGGTTTGCATATTAACATTTTCTTGCCTTGCTTTCATACTCTACGCTGGCTGCAACTACTGCTTGCTCACCCTCCTTACGTTTATGAAATCACAGCAGAATGCTTGGAAAAGAAAGCTGATATTCTTCATTAAAGGCGTTCTGTGGTCACACGCACACAATGAATCAGAAATGCTTGTCATTAAAGAAAATACGACTTTAGAGTTGGGGTGAAACAGCAGTTTACACACCACTTCAAGCTACGAGTCGGTGATACTTTCTCAAAAGATTTACAGATGTTGGCCCTAGCTCTTTGAAATATGTTTGTTTCTTTGCTTTACCTTGCTTGTCAGGTGTGTGCACTGATTTCTTAATAGAAAAAAACAAAAAACAATGATGCACTTGCATTATGTTCCTAACATAATGATTATAATGATTGTTTGGCAAAATAAAAAAGTGAATAATGAATCTACTGATGAATTACACTATGTAATTTGCAAGCAGGGTTTTCTACCATTGTTTAATATCTAGAAAGATATCTGCAATAACTGATTATGACACCAGTGCACTTGTTCTTTCAAGTACTACAGGTATACTGTCATTCTGCAATCTTCTTATTCTTTGTCTTTTAAGCTGGTATGTTTTAACAGCTCTTCTCCTAATGCTGTGTTATGTATCACTTAAATTTGCAGCAATGATGGGAATTCTTTCGTGCCCTTTTACTAATAAGCTGGTTTGAATATGAAGAAAAGACAAAATGAAATACAAAATAAGGCAGCAATTTGTCAGCATTGGCAGCCGTGAAAATGTGTTTTAAAGCAGCATAAACCAGAGGGCGATTCAATTTCTCAAACCTGTAGTACCACTCAATCCCTTAATGAGTAAAACAGCTGTATTCCTGCCATGGAGTGACTACTACTCAGCCTTGCCAGCACAACTTTTGTCTCTGAGTTAGAAATGTTTTCTTGCCAGCAAATGTCTTCACAGCCTGTTTATAATGTGACCACACATGCAGTTTAGGTTTGTTTACGTACCCTTTCAAAAATGCTATTCCTGGGGGAAAAAAAGTGCTACAGACTTGCTTCTTGAAATACGATTTCTGTGCTTTCTCTTTCTATTGGGTTTCAGGAAGATGCTGCATAAAATTATTCTAGTTGTTGAAGACCTTGTCCTCGAATATTTTTGTTGTTTACCTTTAGCTTCTAAAAGGGAGAGGATTTCCCTGGACACAGGGAAAAAAAAATATATTCGTAGGCTTGCTTTTTGAATATTTAAAAGTGCTAAAAATGTCTTCTTTATGCTTCAGTAGATACTGTTAAAATGTTAGCATTTCTCTAAAAATTCCATTTTTTTACT
The DNA here is from genome assembly GCA_009867235.2 of Psittacus erithacus. NCBI lineage: Eukaryota > Metazoa > Chordata > Aves > Psittaciformes > Psittacidae > Psittacus > Psittacus erithacus. The sequence continues at coordinate 5,508 of WYDI02020173.1, read as the reverse complement.
ATTTGTTTTAAATATCATTAAATGCCATTGGGAGATCTTGCTCTGCAGACACTAGGAAGTCTTGGTAGAATTTTATTACAGTCATTTAGAAGAATAAAGATTATACAAGCATTAAATCATTAATTTGAAATAATATTCTGTCTGCTAGCTCTTCGAAATATTCCACATTGTTATATGTGCTTAGACACTTAAATGCTAGATAGCATAATATGTGATGACTGTTGTCAGATTTTTTTTCTTTCCCTGAGAAATCTGTTTCTCCCACATTTCTTTGGTTTATTAAGGTTTTAAGTGGCATGGCATGTGTGTGTGTGTGTTCAAGGGAGCAGCTTTCAAAGAATACATTTAAAATAGTGAAGAATAATGCATGGGAGGCGTTGTCATCCTATATGAAACCTGTAATTAACCCCAATCTTTTCTTCATTTTTTGATGCCACTTAAAATGAATTATTCTTCCTCTCTGTTGAAGATGGTACTCTCTAGCAACATCTTCTAATCAAAGTAAAGTTGATAGGGGACATGAGAGCTTAGTTCATGTTTTTGTCTTAATTGGGATTACTCTGTCTTTCTTTCCTTCTTGGCTATCTTTACTTTTTCAGGAGTTCACCATTTTGGCTGTAAGTAAAATTCAGTGTCAGATAAATCACAGTGTACCTCCCAGCCCTGATGCACCTTCTACTAGTCTCAGTCTTTTCACCTTTGTCCAAGAAGAACCCACAGGTCCTTTCAGCTTCTCTTTGTTTTCTTTGTCGCCCACCCTCAGTTCCTTATTGGATGTTTTCTCCTGAATCTTCCAATACTTTTAGGACGTTTTCTTTGACTGACTCTGGGAAATGGTGGAGGAAATTTTAAATGTGGGGGGTTTTTTTTGTGTGTTTTTTTTTTTTTTTTTGTACTTTTGATTTAATCCGTGACAGTAATACTGTTACCGTGGCACTGGACATTCAGTAATAAGAATGCCATGTCATGTAAGCAAGTATTAAACTTCAAATGCTTCTGTAACTTATACCTACCTACTCCTTCCTCTTTTCCCTTGCTCTTACCCTTGGCCTAATGGATGCAGTTTTGATAATGTAGCGAGATTTTCTGTTGTGCTTGATCTAACCATGTGGTTGTGAGGTATGAGTAAAACATGGTTCTGTCAAGCACCATGGAACGTCACGCAGCTTTCTACAGCATGGCAAGCTGCTGAGGCTTAAGTCAGGATCACACATTTTTTAAATTAAAGCTGAAAACAGGGTTTTCAATCTTGTGTGTTTGAGATTATGTGGAGTATCGGGCCTATAAAAAAAAAAAAAAAAATAGCTAATGAAGTCCAGTCAACAATACAAATTTGTAACAAGAGAAAGCAAAAAGGTGGCATTCAGGATCTATTTATTCTTCATACAGAGAATGAAAATAAATTCTAAGGAATCAGTGGCATTTGTGTGATTAGTTATAAACAAGGCTAGATTGGCTGACAACATAATCAGCAGAAAGTACAGCTGTGAAAAGCTCAAGTTAAAATTATCCTGCTATGTGAAGTTGGTCACAGTTTCTTTTTCCAGCATATCTTGTACCCCTATATTTAACCCTCTCTTGAAGCCCTTGTGTCTGTTCAGCATCACAAAGTTTTATCATACATTTCCCAAGTTGCCCACCCATTATCTGCACTGCAGGCATCTTTTCAACCTTCTCACAAGAAGCAAATCTTCTATTTTATTGACTCGGTATCTGTATTTTGACTTGACTCTTCCACAGGCACTGAAGATTACAGATCCAAATTAAGTGGAGACTGCTTTGCAGATTTGGCTTGCCCTGAGAAATGTCGCTGTGAAGGGACCACAGTGGACTGCTCCAATCAGAAACTGAACAAAATTCCTGATCATATCCCCCAGTACACTGCAGAGTTGTAAGTTGAACCCTTATTAAAGCACTATTTGTTTATGAAAAAAAAATAGCTAAAATATTCAAATACAAAATCACAGCTTTACTTTTTTGAGCAACAAAAAATATATGTGTACATGCCCCTCTGTAAGGCACTTCAAAGGACTAGATATTAATAAAAATTATTTATACATCATTTCAATACCACATAGCCTTACAAATTTATGATAAAAAAAAAAGGTAACTGTTCTATGTTTCTAGTTCTTCAGTACATGAGCTACCCACTTGGATTTTTTTTCAAAGGTAATGGGGTTTATTTTGCTTTTCATTTTAACTACAAGAGCAAATAGGACAGCCAGTAACCAGAGGTCTGTCTTAAAAAGTACTACCTAGGTGTTTTATGAAACAAAAATGATTCTTCTTACACAGAGGACACATTATGTATGTCAGACAGGAGACCAGAGGAAGATAAAGCAGATGAGCAAGACAGAATTGGGTTAAGAAGATGAGATAGTAATGTAATGAGCAGATATGAGCAGAAAAGAAGTCACAGATTATTACTTGCTTAATAAGTGCCATATGGGAATGATTTGTAGGCATTGCAACTGAAGTGGTCTTCAAGGAGGGGTTGAAAGGTAAAATTAAGACAGCTTTACAAGGTTTCCCCACATGCAAAGCATAGTATGAAAGGGAATACAGAGACACTTGAAGGATCATCAGAAAGGCAGATGAAAGTGTCCATCATTGACAGAGCAAAGGCAGGAGGAAATAGCTGTTTTTCCTAGAAGGCTGAGTTTAAAGAACAAGGCAGAGTGTTTAGGGACAAAAGGGAAGGACTTTGATTTGACATAGTAAAACAGGGACAGAGATGTGGAGACAGGAGTACTGTGATCAAGTTGTGACGCACAGGGTGAAATGGGCAACAGTATAGCATATCTCTTGAAAGATAATCAGTCTGCAGCTGGCATCAGAGCAACAGTACAGCATTGAAGGTATGAAATAATGAGACTAGAGTTAAGGATTTTGAATATCTGGACAGGAAAAGGAATTTGAAACTGAAATATGGGTAAATGTAATATGGAGGCTTTTGTTTGTCTCTGAGCTGGGAGAATGAGTTGGATTTAGTGATGTTCTAATTACAAATCTGAGTGCTTAATTCTAATTGTGCTTAGAAGCACCTTTACAAGCCTGGCAATTTCAATTGAAAATGTGGCATATGTGAGAAAAGCCAAACTCAGCTTTTGGCCATGCTGTTCATGCTGTTGATTTATTGTTGTGCCAGAGAAATAAAAACTGCTACACAGTGTTGTGTAAGAGGAGATAGATTTCAGTGGATAAATACATTTTACTTTATGCTATAATATTTTGAGATAAAATTACTTTAATTGAAGACATAAAACTGATGGAATAAGTTACAGGTTAAAGTGTAGGAGATAATAAAGTAATGATTATAAAAATACAGTTACTGCACCAAGAGATGAGAAATGGAGTTGTTGAAGTGACAAGCATGCATAGTCTTGATTCTTAACACAATTCATGTTTAATTCTCTCAGCACTGAAGAAATAATAATCTTAATTTAATATTTTAATTGTTTTTCATATTTACATGTGGAAGATAAACTGTTTTCTTTCTACAATTATGAATCATACATATTAAATTCAGAAAAAACATGATCAAAACTCATCTGCTGTGTATCTAAAATCTCAAATTTCAGTCAACAATGAAATTGTGTTTGACTAAAACAAAATTCATATTTTGTTACTGCACTTTATTCAGAAAACATACAGTCTTGTCTGAAGGTGTCAATGGATTAAAACACCATTTCCCTAAAAGTGTTACAGAACTTCATCATCTCCTTTCACTTCTATTAGAATCTTTTAAAATAAGAACTTCTACTTCCATATGGAATCTGCCTCTCTTCAGTTTCCATCATTGCTTCTTCTATATTTTTTGCCCTCAAAGATCTCTTTTCAGTCCAGCACTTTATCAAGTAAGATGGTCTTATCCTGCAATATTGTCACTATTCAACCAACTTCTTGATAAGCTGTACAGATTGTTCTTCAAGTATTTTAATGTAATAAAAACTTCAACAGCCTCACAAGTATCTAGAGGGGATAAAGGAATTATTTTTGCATTTTTTTTTACTTCCTCTAAAAATCCAATTGCACTAGCTAAATACACTCTTCTAGTATTTGCCTCAGTGATGCAGGTCTTTCTCTTGTTTTTTTCTGTTATTTCTGGTCTTTGATGCTCTTCTTGAGACTTCCCATTCTAGTTGTAGGGCCACTCTTGTTTCCAGTTCATAACATCTACATGCATATAGGAGAAGAGCAGCTAGGTAGCCTTTCTTTTCTTTTACCCACCAAATCTGAGACAAAGATCCTTGTTAGAGTCAAATGACATTGACACTTCTATAACAGTGATGAAGGTGGCTAGGTTATTTTCTGCAGGGTGGTGTTTGGAGCTGAGACAGCTTGGAAATGAAGATCAAAAGTGAGAAAAAAGAGTGTTGATTGTGCAGAGTAGTTGTTTTTAAAAAAAATCTGAAAAGGATAATACAGTTCAAGATAGAAACTTAATTGTAAAAGGAAATCAATGTATAAATATGCCAAGTGCTGTTCTGTTTATATTTTGTTGCTTGCTCACAGTCTTCCAGAAAACTAGGAAAATAATCTGCCTCATCTGCCATCAAAGTATTTGAGATAAAGAACAAGCCGGTAAATGTACCCCAGAAAATAAAATCATTTTCTAATATATAGGTAGCAATCTAATATATAGGTTTCAATCTAATATATAGGAAAATTCATTTGATAAACCACTCAAACCAGAGTCCCCAGGAGGAGCACTATATAAAAACAGTTGCAGTCATCGATGTTCAATTTTTGTAATTATTTTACAACAGCTGATATCATATCCTAAGGTGATGCTTTTCGAAAGCATGAATATAGCTGCAGTACATAGCTATCCAGGAAGGTTTGGCTATTGTACCAAAGCTTGCAAATATATTGCCTGTTGTGTTAATAAAACAGGGAAAAGCATCAAATAAAACAGAAACAGAATAACTAAACATTATCATCAAATCATCTGTTTCATAACAGAATGACATTTCAGTATTTTTCTTTGAATAATGTCCTGGGTTCAGCAGCAGCAGTCATTTTTTGTGACTCCCCTCCCTGCTTTGGAGCCATGCGTGCTCGTGTGGACTGGAAATGATCCTGGCCATCCGCTCTGGTTTGCTGCTCTGTTCCTGCTGCAGGAGCCTCTCCTTGACTCTCTGAAAAGAACTGTTGTGGTTTAAGCTCAGTTGTAAATCAGAAAACCACGTAGCTCGCTCGCTCTGTCCCCCCCCACTTTCTCTCCCCTGCTCCCAGAAGGATGGGGAGGAGAATTGAAAGAATGTAACTCCCACGAGTTGAGATAAGAACAGTCCAGTAACTAAGGTATAACACAAACCACTGCTGCTACCATCAATAATGATAATGATAAGGGAAATAACAAGGGAAGCGAACGCAACCGCTCGCCACCCGCCGACAGAGCAGTGAACTACCCCTTCTGGGTAACTCCCAGTTTACATCCTGGGCATGACGTGCTGTGGTATGGAATACCTCTTTGGCTAGTTTGGTTCAGGTGTCCTGTCTCTG